>JBBYHQ010315040.1:0-16565 GCA_038382645.1 Spergularia azorica | reverse complement strand
TATACATACGTCTAAACCCGACCCGTTTGGGTGGTTTACACCCACCCACCAACCAACCCGGCCGTATAAAACTTGTATAAAAAGAAAAAGGAAAGCCTTATAAAAGAAGGTGAACATCAGTCGTTGCTTTCACTGCAAGTTCTCCCCACTTTCTCTCTCTCTCTCCTCCGAAAAAACCACCATGGCGACACCGACGCCGGCCACCGAAGACGAGGTCCGCCGCCGCACAGCTCAGGCGGAATACAGCAAAAAACTTCTCCAACACCGCGAGCTCGAATCTCGCAATCGCAAAGGTTCCTCCTTTTTTCCCCCCTTTTCCGCTCATTAAACCCTAATTTTGATTTAATCGGAAATTATTTTACCAGATTCATCGAATTTCTAGGGTTTTTAGTTCTTCTGCTAATTCTTCTTAGTTGGGGATGATACGACGGCGAATTTTCTCCGATTTGTGCATTTTTTTGTATTTCGGATTCGAATTAGAAGGTTATTATAATTTAGTGTTCGATCGTTTGAATAATTTGGTTGGGTGATTCGAAGTTGAAAGATAATTAGGGTTTTAATTTGGGGGATTTATTTCCTATTGATTGTTAGTTAAAGGTGAGAAAATTGCATTAGAATGTTGAATTAGTAAGTCAATTTGTAGTCGTCCTTGAGATTATAATTAGATATCTTTCTCTAGTTGTTGTTTCGATTTCGATCCCGAAACACGGTTGCATTCAATTGTACTGCTGGAACTTTGGTTTTATACTAGGGTCAGATTTTGTGCTCAATTGAAGTTAGTTTGCAGTTTTCTTTGTATTTGCTAGCTAAGGGTGAGCAAATTGAGTTGGAATGTCTGTAGTATGTGTCGATTTTCTGTGTGTGGGATAGGATTTCATTTTTTGCTTAGTTTTTGGGTAGATTTTGATCCGGAACTTCGCTACAATCAATTGTATTACTTAAACTGTAATTTATGCTTAGGATTTGAGCTTAGTACTATTTGATATCAAAATTTTGTGCTTAAATAAGCTATAATTAGGTTAATCGCAGTTTTTACTTGCTCCAAAACCCGTCTCGACTATATTACTTGGTTTGTACTCTGTAGTTTATGCTCAGGGTTTGATCTGAGTACTATGATTGGTCAGATTTTGTGCTCAAATAGGTCATTAAGCCATCGCTTGGTAAATGCTCATCGAGTTTGATTGCAGATTTACTGACCCCAAAATTTGTTTCATGTTGCTTATTGTTCTTTGTTGGGGATTACGGCAAATTGTCTCCTATTTTATGCTTTCCTATTAAATCGAACTGGAAAGTCTGAACTTTTGTGTCACGTGATAGGTTAAGTGAATAGGGAATTGCTTGTAGTTGAAAGATGTGATCTTTATCTTAAATAAAGCTTGAATTGCCTTCCTTTGTATTTGTCAGTTAAAGATGAGAAAATTGCATTGAGATGTTCGTATAGTTACTCAAGTTGTAGTCTTTGGAATGGACATTAGGTAGCTTTGTGTAATTTTGGGGGGGAGTTTTATTCCAAACCCGCAGACAATCATTTGCACAACTGGAACTTGTGTTTATGGCTAGGGTTTGAGCCTTTCGTGTGAACTTTTATGAACTTGTGAAAGGTCTAGTTTGGAGCTCTAATAGCCATACGCTATAGTTTGGTCGACCTGAATTGAGCCTGATTTCAGGTTTTATTAACCTTTTGTTTAACTTCAATCATTGTAAAGCACTAATCGTTTGTTTTTTTCTTGAGATAGATAGATAAAGGTAATGTTGCCTCTAGGATATTCATAGTAGTAAATCACAGTTGGATATTTTTAGTACTTGAAAAAGTTTATTTAAAATGTGTTTTATAACTGGTTTAGTCACCTCACCAAACATTAGAAGCAAGTGACGGTTTTCCCTCTTGCAACTTTATGTGTTTAAATCTTGGTTCTTTGGATACCACTCGTATATGTTAACGTTGATGTATGCAGTGAAGGAGGAGCTACGTTCTGCGAAAAAGGAGTACGCTAAAACAGAGGATGATTTGAAGTCTCTCCAGAGTGTTGGACAGATCATTGGCGAAGTCCTCAGGCCACTTGACAATGAGCGATGTAATTGATTAGTTCATTGGTTCAATTCTGTTAATTTGCCTTTCATTTTTGGGCTTATTTTTCATTTTCCTCAGTGATTTCCTTTTCTTGTGATTCACTTTATATCAGTCATTGAGTTTGGTGTCTTATAATCTTCTCTCATGGCATGTCTAACATTTCTCACTGAGTGATCTGTTACCTTTGTGCCAGTAATTGTGAAAGCTAGCAGTGGACCAAGATATGTTGTTGGTTGCCGGAATAAAGTTGACAAGGAAAAGCTTACCTCCGGGACACGAGTAGTTCTTGATATGACTACTCTCACCATCATGCGTGCTCTGCCTCGTGAAGTATGTTTCTCTTTGTGTCTCTTTTACTCCCCTCAGTTAACTTAATCATGCTTAACTTTAGGAAATAGCGCAGATTACATATTGGAGTCTCTTACACTGAAATTTATTTTAGTTGGAGCTTTATCTGTTGCTTTGAGATGAATCTACCCCTCAGTTGAGTTAGGTAGGAGAGTAGGGATGCAACAGTCTTTATCACACATAATAGGAGGCTTTTCTTCCTCTGCTGGGACCGTAAACTCATTCAACTGTAAAGAGTAAACCCATGAGATTGTAAAAGCCAAAAAGGAATGTTCTTGGTTGGATTTAGAATTCTATTTTGGGGGCCTGGGGGGAGAATGGAAGGCCAGGCAGCAAATAAGTTCTTTCAAAGATTCATAAAATTAGACTGTTAAATAAAAGGGAGCTCTACAGGATTATTTTTGTAAGATTCCGGGGCGCACACAATGTTGTTGATTCGAGGATAATGCATTTCTCTGAGCTAAAACCTGGTGCAGAAGGCTAAAGTTTTGGTAATAGCATTTGTTTTCAGCGTTTGTATAAGAGAGATTATAGTTCCTCTTAGGTGTTGATAGGATACCCTCATTTTTCACAGGACCTTCTAATTCCTAGGAACTGGATTTTGTTAGAGTTATTTGGATGCCCCATTTTGGTAAAAGGGTGGGAAGATTTTCCTTGGGAATTTCTGATGCCCATATACCATGTGAAGTAACTTACCCGAAACCCCCTTCGTCATTCACAATTCCCATGCTATATAAAAAGTAAACAATTAACCCTTTTAAATCCCAACTACCAACACAAAATAAAGCGTAAGATGAAGATTTAAACGATTTAACATGGGAACTACAATGATGAATCCAACAACAAATGGTAAGTACTTTTCTAGGAAGTCTAAATTCCAAAATGACATCCAAAGGCTTCTGTCCGATTTCTTAGGGTTTTGACATGAGACTTACTTTCCGAGGAAATATTAATTCCCGTAGGTATTGAGTTCTCGTGTTATCCAAACGATCACTGGTGCTCGTTTGGATACCCCTTAAAGTCATAGGAACTGAAAACTTCTAGGAAGTGCAAAGCTGAAGGGGTGCTTCATCGCCAAAGTTGTAAAAATAGAACGTCCTAGGAACTTCTACTTCCTACACTTTGTAGGAAGTTGCTTACCCAGGAGGGGTTAGGTAAGTGAGGATCCCCATGGGAATTTGTATTGTGTAAAGCATTCAAACAATTATAACCAATTCCCACGATTATAAATTCCTAGGCTAAACTAATTCATGAGAATTATTACTTCCAAGTGTATCCAAGCGAGCATTAAAAGTATGTTATTTTGTCATCTTGGGTTGCGATCTCATTAATTACATTCGCAGGTGGATCCAGTTGTGTACAATATGCTTCATGAAGATCCAGGTAATATTAGCTATTCTGCTGTGGGAGGGCTCTCTGATCAGATTCGGGAGCTGAGGGAATCCATTGAGCTACCGTTAATGAATCCGGAGCTTTTCCTTAGGGTGGGAATTAAGCCTCCTAAGGTAAGATAATCGTGCAGGATTGGTTCTATTGATATTTCTCTGTGTTCTAGTGCTTGTGTATGGGCGTACTTTGTGGTCCTGGCTCTGAACCTTGTTGTTTGCGGGGCTATCAATTTTTAATCCTATTTTACAGGGTGTTCTTTTATATGGCCCTCCTGGGACAGGCAAGACTTTGTTAGCCCGAGCTATAGCGAGCAACATAGATGCTAACTTTCTGAAGGTAAGGCAGATTTTGCCACTAGAAATTGCCTGCAGTTTATTTACTGGAATAAGAAGTAATTGTGAATTTCGCTTTGTTAATGTAGGTCGTGTCAAGTGCAATTATAGACAAGTACATTGGTGAAAGTGCAAGACTTATCCGTGAAATGTTTGGTTATGCTAGGGATCACCAGGTGAGATACCAGGATCCTTTATACAGTTTCTGCAATGTTTGTGGTTACATAAGTTCTTAACTGTTCGTCTACCTGTTCCCAGCCTTGCATCATATTCATGGATGAGATTGATGCCATAGGGGGTCGCCGGTTCAGTGAGGGTACTAGTGCTGACCGTGAAATTCAAAGAACCCTGATGGAATTGCTAAATCAGCTTGATGGATTTGATCAACTTGGCAAGGTACTGACTTTTGTTGTTTCGTAGAATCAATCTAGGAAATTATGTAATGTGGAGGTTTTCGTGGAACTACGATCGACAACTTTGTATTTACTCTATGCAGGTCAAAATGATAATGGCGACAAACAGACCTGATGTATTGGACCCTGCACTTCTTCGTCCAGGGCGTTTAGATAGAAAGATAGAGATCCCATTGCCAAATGAACAGTCCAGGATGGAAATCTTAAAAATCCATGCTGCTGGCATTGCTAAGCATGGTGAGATCGATTACGAAGCAGTTGTTAAGCTAGCAGAGGTGAGCAACATACATAGGCATTTTTCCCCAAATCCCTGTTTGGCATCAACCTTGGCTATAACATTTTGGTTTCTGTTCAGGGATTCAATGGGGCTGATCTACGTAATATCTGTACCGAAGCTGGGATGTCAGCTATCCGTGCTGAGCGAGATTACGTCGTTCACGAAGATTTCATGAAGGTAGGTTGTAACATTGGTTAGATGCTTTTAAGAGGGCCAAGTTTAACACTTTGAGTCATTAACGGGTACTCCCACGGACTGATTCTTGTTCTTGTCTAACTGTAGAGAGCAGGTAATTGTTTCTTTTATGAATTTGGCTCTGTACTGACTTTGTACATGTTGCCTTATAAACAGGCTGTAAGAAAGTTGTGCGAAGCCAAGAAACTGGAATCAAGTTCTCACTACAATGCTGACTTGGGCAAAGAATAGATAAGCGTCTCAACCTAGATCGATGTTTTTTTTACAATCAAGGCCATTATAATTCTCGTCTAGAATATCAAAGCCGGCCGCCTGAAACTGCGATTTTCATCCTTGTTTTTCTTTGCCAGTGTCGAATCATTGTATTACAGAGCTTCATTTGTACTTGTAAGCTTGTATTCTGGGTTCCGCAAACAAGGAACAGTATTTATTTATTTTGAAAACGCTAGTCTCTTCCGAACCGTACACAAGACGGTTACTAGATGACGATTCATGTTAGCCGACCCCAAATTATTTTGGGATTAAGGCTTGGTTGATGTTGTTGTTGTTGTAGTCTCTTCCGAACATTATTCATAGTTGTAATTTCCTCGGGCTCAGTTGCACAACCCTGGTAGCCTAGGTGTGTTTCAACAGCATCGTTCTGTCGAGGCTTCCGAGCAAATAGCTCCAAAGTTCGAATTGAGACTTGAGAGGGCAATCTGTAGGCTCATGCTCGGTACCCCAAACCGATACAGGTGAACAAGTTGAGTATAGGAGGATCTATCAGTTACGATTACGCATACATTCATGTCAGTTTCAAGGGCTTTAAATTAGTGGTACTGCTCTTCTTAATTCCACATTAAGCCGTTTAAATTTGCTTAAGAAAACTTGTTGAAAACGCTAACTCCCAATTTAATGTTATCAAGACTTCAACCTTGACAACCTCGGTCACCATTAAATATCTCTTTCGAAAGCAAATGCTTTTTGAGTTCTTCGAGTCCTCACGAATGACTTATGTTGTTGACATGTGGTATGATTTGAAATTCGAGGTTGTGAAATTATGTTTATGGTTTCTAAAAGTTCACAATTCGCGAACGAATTTGGGCCAATTTAGGGTCGTGATATCTAAGTTTGATTTCCTACATTATTGCTTCATTATTGGAAAACATATACGTACTCTCGTAGTACTCAGAAATTGATAATGTGAGGCAACATCATTACGTCTCTGAGTGTGTATAGTGTCGACCTGCAAGCTGCTTGCACATCTTTTGTCTTTTATCTCTAATCCAATTATTCGTATGGAGTACTATTTTTACTTTTTTTTGCAACCAATAAGATGGATGAGATTACCCACAAATTTGCAAATGTCCCCCCAAGTTGTAGATAAAAGCTGAATCATGTTTGTCATTATTGTCTACTACCCCTGCTATTTTTCAGGTGTTATATTTAATTTGATTGAAAATTAACGCGGTTGAAAAGGTGGAATAATTTCTTGTTTAATTTGACGATTCGACTAAAAATGAACTTCATCACTTCTATTTAAAACAAAGATGAAATATAGAATGAAACATTATCGTTCAATTGATTTTTCATCGAATTATAATGTTAAAGAAAAGGTTTTCAAGTCCCCTTTGGCTTGCTAAGCTCAATTGTGAACACATCATTTCGCAATTTGCCAATTACGTACGTAGTTCAATTGTTCTTGCAGTGGTAGGTAGCTGATAAAAACTTGTTTGACTGTATTTGTTCCCACGAAGACAACTTATTTGGAATGTTAGGTGATTTATTTTCTAAATAATTTTTATTTTACAGTACGCAATCAAATATTTCGTAAACGGATTTTCGAGTTACACGAAAATGGTCATACGCCAATCACAAGGCAAGATTGATTGAACAAAAAATCCTGAGTTATACTTAAGGACTAATCAAATCTAAGTAATAAGTGAGTTTTAATGTGAAAGATAAATCATCAATCAAATATCCAAAAGTAAACAGTAGTTAATGTGGATAAGTCTTGAGTCAGTGTTACAACTTAACACTCTTCCATTGCCTAATTTAGACATACACTCTTATAGTCTTGTAGGATCATGTGACATAGTATGACAAATCAGGATTCACATTTGTTATCACCAAATGATTTATTTCTTTTCTTTGTTGGTAACTTTTTAATTTTACCTCGGCGTATCAATTTACAAGTTTTGAGATTGACCGACCCCTCAAATTAGAGGAATGTAAAGTACAAAACCGTGTTTTATTCTCTCGAAATAAACTTTTTAGATATGCCGAATTGCCGATGTGTGGACAATTACTAAGCTTAATCAATTTCACTACGACTTTGTACCAAAACGGAAATGAAAAAAATATGCTAGTAGTCATGTCATTTTCCTTATTTTTTTTGATCATGTAACGTAAGTGTTTTGGTGGTCATGTTTTTACCTCATGTAGTTGAAAAATCATTATAAAAAAAACAAAGGTTGTGTTGAAAAAAGTTGTTGGTAATATCACAAGTTGGTTGGTTTTTCATGCACTTTGCTCACTCTTTTATTCTCTTATTTCTTTCCTTTGAAATCCCTGCATTTTAGGAATTAAGATCACAAAAATTCTCTCTAAAAACACATCAAAATTCCCAAGAAAAACACAAATTTTATTCAAGAAAATGGCGAGCAGAAGAATTTCATCTCTTTTATTTCGATCACTGGCTTCGTTTGCCAGCTCCCCTGCTTCTGGTAATTTAAGTGTAATTTTTTTTTATCTTTGATTATGACTATTGAATTAATCATGTAACTGTCGTATTTTTTTAATTACCTATGTTTTAAATGTAGGGATAAGGTTACGTACATCTGACCCCCCCCTTTGCCTCATCGTAAAGGCGCATAAGCTTTTTAAGACACTGAGATAATGTTATTATTTTTCGTATTGATGTATGAATTTACTGATCATATTTTATTTTAGGAGTATGATGGCATATAGCTTTGTCACATGGTGGTGATTTTATTACTGGGATCTTAAGGAATATTTCGTTGGAAGAGTAAAAAAAAAGAGAAAAATATTAGTCAGACATTACAAGGTTATGTGGAAATTTTGTGTTACAATTGTTGCATGTTGAGATCATGAGATGTCCAAGAAATTTACCATGCCATTTGTCGTTGATCCTGGACTTGTGACGTGGTGCCTCGAACGGGATAAGGTCCGTGCAATCGAGGCTTGTTAGGTGCAGTGCATCACGGTGATATATGATGTCTCGTAGAAGATACGTCTTTGAGGATTAAGGTTGACCTAATGGTTCCCCAAACTGATGTTACATCTTTTGTGTGATAATCTCTGGCTTGATGAGTTGATGCCTTGATTACTTGTAATTAAACACTTCATTAGTCATTGATTAGTGTTTGGAACTATGGAGCTTGAAACTTGATCAGGGGCTTATTGGTCTTAAGCCTTAATCAAATGTGTCAATTTTGAGAGATGATATGAGAAACTGAACAATTAACTGTGTAATGTAGCCAAATTCGTGAAAACAACTCAATTGCGAGAATTTTGTCATATTTCCGAGGCTGATCGAATTTTGTTTTCTTTCATTTTTCATTTGTGTCATATGGAGTAACTGTGAGCGACTTTGTGAACTGGCATGTCTTGTACATGTGAGAGTACGCAAGTGTTTTTGTTGCTTGTGAATTGTGATGTAGTACATTTCTTAAGTTAGTTGTAGAGATTGTACCAGTTTAATACAAATACTGGCTTTCAGATGGTCCCCTTCTGTTGCTTACTTTTGCTAGTAAAGATATTCCCGTACTAGCCGGGGCGCAACTCGGTGGGAGGGGGGATATGAAGAATCATAAGATCAGAGGGCGTTCCTTACGAGTTACGACCCTTAATGAAACTTCAATAGCTAGAGACCAGAAACACACTAGGACATGGAATGGATTGTTTAAGACTGATCGCTTTTGATGGAGATAAAGTTTTTACAATGAGTGGAGCTATAAGTCCATTTGGTGTGCTTACTTTGCAATGAATGAACAACAACCGTGTAAAGGAGAATCCGAAATATCATGGAACTCCTGTCAGAATTATGGTCATGTGGATCGAAATTTTGTGTTTTAGTTGCTCAGAATTTCAGGGTTTATAGAATGTAAAACTTTGACATATGTTTGATTAGGGAGGAGTGATTGTGTGAAGAGAGGCCTCCACAGATTGGTCATGTGGATTTTTAGTCTGATAGGCATAAGCAATATGAGGAGTGCTTGCATGATGTACTGATTGGTGGATCGATTTTTGTGTTTTAGTTGCTCAGAATTTCAGGGTTTATAGAATTTACAACTTTGGTATATGTTTTATTAGGGAGGAGTGCTTGTGTGAAGAGAGGCCTCCACAGATACAGCACTGCTGCAGCCATTGAAGAACCAATTACACCGCCTGTGGAAGTAAATTATACTAAGCTGCTTATAAATGGGGAATTTGTGGATGCAGCATCAGGTCCGCTGTCCAACTAAATATATCTGCTGGTGTCTGTGATACACTCCTAGAAAGAAGACTGTTTTTACATGGTTTACTGTGGTCTATGCAGGGAAAACTTTTCAGACTATAGACCCTAGGACAGGAAATGTGATTGCTGATGTCTCTGAAGGAGATGCCGAAGATGTGAACAGGGCCGTATCTGCTGCTAGGAAGGCATTTGATGAAGGACCATGGCCAAAAATGACCGCTTATGTAAGTATATTTCAGAGATAGTGCAACTTTATTCACCTGTATTCTGCAATGCCTGCTGATCAGGTTGTTTTAATAGACCTATAATCTCTACTTGCGGGCATTTGGTGCAGGAAAGGTCAAAAATACTCCTGAAATTTGCTGATCTGGTTGAAAAACATAATGATGTCATTGCTGCTCTTGAAACTTGGGATAATGGAAAGCCTTATGAGCAATCTGCCAAACTTGAAGTGCCAATGTTTGTGCGCCTTTTCCGTTACTATGCTGGTAAGTAACTGGAACTTGTAGCCGATATAATCTCTGTTCTACCACAGATGTTTCCTAATTTATTGTCAATATATATATTTGAGCTACCTTATTTTGGTGTACCAAGTGAAACACTTCCAATTGGCTCGGTTGTACTTCAAATTGTGTCCTGGATTATTGAAAGAATATGTTCTTCCAAAATACTACAGGTTGGGCAGACAAGATACATGGTATGACAGTTCCTGCTGATGGGCCGTATCAGGTGCAAACCCTGCATGAACCAATTGGTGTAGCAGGGCAGATTATTCCATGGAACTTTCCACTTCTAATGTTCGCTTGGAAGGTCGGACCTGCTTTAGCATGTGGTAATACAATCGTGTTGAAGACTGCAGAACAGACTCCTTTGTCGGCCCTCTACGTGGCAAATTTATTTCTAGAGGTATTTGCTTGAACCACTCATCCCCTTCCTCTCAGACATGCATTGCTGGTTTTGTGGCTTCTTCAGTACTCAGTAGTATAATGAATTGATCAATCCGAGTCATTGCACATATAAATTATTTGCCAAAAAAATAGTAGGAAAAAGAACTTACGTTGCTGCTCAGTACATGTGTAACCATTGTCAACATTTAACAGTTTCATTAGTAAAGTCTAAACAGCGACATTTTCATTACCCCAAGTGACTGAAATCTCTGGAGCTTTTGTATGACAGGCTGGACTTCCGGCAGGTGTTCTCAATGTGATTTCTGGTTTTGGCCCAACTGCCGGTGCAGCTATTTGCTCTCACATGGATGTGGACAAGGTAATCTTTACTTTGTGCAAGATAGGCTATAAGCTTATATTTTCAGATTTTGAACCTTGACCTGGATGAGAATATCCTCAAAGACGAATTTGCAAGATGTCAGTCGCAAGATTTTGTATTGAGTTTGGACTGTCTATGGTCATATTGTTTCATCTGCACTTAACAACTTCAAGTCAGCCTTACTAGCTTCATTCTTTCTCTTTTTTGGTTCTAAATGTTGCCACACAGGCAAGTGATGCAGGCAGATTTCTGAACTTTAGTCTTAGTACCACCTGCCTAAGATACAAACTAAGTGAGCTGAAAATTGCTCGTTTATTGTCGTCCTTATCAAACATGGCCTGCGTTAAACACTGTAAACATACTCATGTAACAACTCTTATCAGGTTGCTTTTACTGGATCAACTGGCACTGGAAAACTGGTACTTGAATTAGCAGCGAAAAGTAATCTGAAGAATGTAACTTTGGAACTTGGTGGGAAATCTCCGTTTATTATATGTGAAGATGCAGACATAGATAGTGCAGTGGAGGCTGCTCATTTTGCTCTTTTCTTCAATCAGGTTCGTGAAAAGAAAACTCTTTCCATCTGCATTATAATTGGCTTGTTGTAAAAGATAAATGTATGATTATATCTTAATGTCTGGCTCTATTCAGGGGCAATGCTGCTGTGCTGGTTCTCGTACCTTTGTCCATGAACGCATATACGATGAATTTGTTGAGAAAGCTAAGGCACGAGCTGGCAATCGGACAATCGGGGATCCATTCAAGCAGGGCATTGAGCAAGGTCCTCAGGTATATATGTCTGCCTTATTCACTTTTCTTTTATTTACTCTCGTTTCCCCTTCTTTTCCTTTTCTCGACTCATGGTATTTATCGTGTCTCTCCTAAACTGTGTAGATTGATCCAGAGCAATATAAGAAAATACTCAAGTACATCAACTCAGGTGTTGAGAGTGGAGCTAAACTAGAAACTGGAGGAGACAAATTTGGCACACAGGGCTACTACATTAAACCCACCGTTTTCTCTGATGTCACGGTATACTATATGCTTAATACCCCTCTCATTGTCAATGCAATGGCAAACTTCCACCTTTTGGTTATGCATGGCTAAACAATTTTTTATGCTTCTACAGGATGATATGTTAATAGCGAAAGATGAAATTTTCGGACCTGTGCAGACTATCTTGAAATACAAGTAAGCCAACTTAGTTTACATATTTACATGCTCATAAATCAGAATGCAGGGAAATATCACTAACTGAATATCTACCTCAATTTTTTTTTTTTTTTGGGTGGTACTATAGGGACATGGATGAGGTGGTTCGTAGAGCAAATGACACTCCCTATGGGCTGGGAGCAGGAGTCTTCACCCAGAACATAGATAAGGCTAACAGCTTAGCGCGCGCACTTAGAGCTGGTACCGTGTGGATAAACTGCTACGACGTTTTTGATGCTGCTATCCCATTTGGTGGATATAAAATGAGTGGGATTGGTAGAGAGAAAGGAATTTACAGCTTGAGCAACTACTTGCAAGTTAAGGCTGTTGTCACTGCCTTGAAGAATCCAGCCTGGCTATAAGCTGTAATGATACTTACTCTCTTCTTACTGTTTATTGAAATAAGAGGGTTAAAATTATTGCTTAAGCTATCGAGATCACATCGATGCTGATGTTAATGACGATAATTGTGGTAGTATGCTTGCTTATGTATTGACGATTACAGCGCTAATGATGCTGAGTAATGCCCCATTTTGCAAGCTGACATGATTTGGTTGTTGGCAACCTTAATTGGATTTGGTTGTTAGTTTACAACTTGTATGTCAAGTTTTAGCTTACTGTGGTACTAAACTTTTACATCTCTGTTTCCTGTTGATGTTGATTGGTTTCTGCTTCCAAAACTCGTCTAGCCCATATGTTTTTGGTACGATCTGAGAAGTGCGTGTGTGACAGGCTCTAAAAGTTGCTAACACTGTAGTAGTGTCGAGACCTGTACACAACACGCGCTTCTCATGTCTTATCAGAATATTGCTTGGTTAATACCGTCTCACCTTGTTGTTTCGAAATTGTTATAAATGGTCAAAATGGATCTACTTAAGAGTCTTGAGATACTGTTGGATAGAATCAGATCCCTCTTATGATTATATGAGTGTCTGAGTGGTCCTGATTTTCTTAGCAGGACAAAAGAACTCTGTAATGTACTTAATTTAGACAGAATCACATGATTTAGAGGCCACTTTAGCTTACTAACAACTTGTAATTAATTTGCTAATTAATTTTCATGATTAGACATATTAATTTTTAGGATGAACTTAAGATCTTCCACAAGGATCCTCTGTAACTCAACTCTTTGTAACACTCACATGATTCATGACCCACATAACTACATAAGTATATCACAGCTTATCTACTATAATGTAGGAAGTCAGGGAAATATACGATCGACTATGAACATGAACATATAGAACGTGAAACAACATTATCAACGACTTTATCAGTTGAGCTTAGTGAAACCCGCGAATAAGTATTGGAGAATAATGTATGTATGTACTGCTGATGAACAAGCCCTCTTGTCAATATGGGGCAAATTGATGTCAATGTTTCATCACTTTTTATGAAATTTATGCATGGCTAAGAATTGTCAACTTAGGCAACTGCATATTATTGCATGAAAACCCAAGTTGCACATAACAAAAGTTACAGATTTCAAAGGTAACTGGTGAACCAGCTCATATGACTTTTGCTCATCTGATCAATGTTTATAGCTGTCTGATTCAGACATTATATTGTATGTGTTTTTTCATGTTTGGATTTCAGAGAGTTTTGTTTTATGCTTTAATTTTGTTGGATAAACAGTTAGAATCTGAGCAAATAACAACAAATCAGGCAACGTAAACAATTGCAAAATGCTTACATATATACGTCCTGTATGAAAGATTTTTTGTATACAACGTCGAAATTGATTGTTTAGTTTACGACCTTATTACTGTCTCCATCGAACATTTTAGAATAGCGTCAGCAGTTGTGTATGAAGATTCTACATATTTTCGTCAATCATGAGTGTCGTATCTTCCTAAACAATTGCTACTTGCATTAGTTCTGGATTCTGACACTGAGATTTGGAGCAAATATTCAAGTAGTCTTCTGTCTTCAACTGATAATAATTACATAATTCAGTTTTCTTGCTGAAAAAATTGTTCCAGAAATTACACCAACAAATATATAATTCAATAAATAAACTATATACTAATTATTTTGTGCTACATTCTGGTGGTAAAACTTTGTATCTACGTTTATCTTTACAGTAAGAGTAAATCATCTGCTTGTTTCTAACCCATTCAAGTCCTTGCATTTGCTGATTTGATAGCTTAACAAAGTCTAGGCCCTCAACAGGGTCCAAACTTGATGGACTGCTACTTCTAGAACACGATTTACCCGAAAGATCATTCGGGTCGTAGATGCACCCACCCATTTCCATTTCCCCTAAGGAAGCCACAAACGGGCGTACTTGTACTCAACCGGGTATTTTCCTCCTTGGGTCGCCCAGTCGGATCCATCCCATATTGTGGTATAAACAGCCATAGGCTTTGATGGGTACACTGCTGATATGGCTTTTGTATGTACCACTTCTCTAACTGGTATGTTGTCCACTAGAAACCTGCATGCATATATCAAAGACGTACACGTGATAAGACGTTTATTCAAAGATGTAACATTGATGCAAACGGAACTTATATTATGGTCATTAGACATTAATTCAGCTTTTAACGACAATGTGTGTAATTTATAGGACACGTAAAAAATAATGTCGTTTGTGGGTTCCATAAGCACATCTTGTGTTTGGAGGAATGTTGTATAGCTGGTTTCTCTAAAAACACTTTAAATGCAACAACTCATTATGTTTTGGTCACAGCCGCAAAGAGTCCTCAGTTGCAGGCCACTAGGTGGTTCATAAATCAGGGCCACAAAATAAATTTTCGATGATGTAGACGAGTTTATAATCCTATTACGCATTTACGCGTAGTCGTATCATTCAAATTACTGGGAAATGATGTTATAGTTTTTGTAGTAAAGCTGAGAATATCTTACACGATGTGATGCTTATTCCACAAGATGCTGTACTCATGGAACTGTGTAGTCGGGTCGAACCAAAGCCGAAATTTTTCCTCTCTGCCTGTACCAACACTTCCATTGCCATACATATTCGTCTGTAGAATCCAATCCTTGCGGTTTTGGTGCCCAAGTAACTCGAAATCGATCTCATCATGGTTGTGATGGAAAAGATCCCAATTCGACATCTACAAAGCAAAATTTATACAAAGACTTACGTCATAAGGCCACATAATGCCATAATGAAATTCAAGGGTAATTAAAATTGCGTACATTCGACCCCCTTAGGCAGAGCCTTTGACGCACTAGAGAAATGTTGTTCTTGTTAATGATTCTCTTATTGCTAAATGGTCCAAAATGTGCTATTTGTGTTTACGTAAAAAAAGAAAAAAATAAAAGAAAGAAAAAGAGGCTTCTGCAACAAGCCAACAAGACAATTGTGTATTACTGTACTAGTGTAGGAGTATGTGTATAAAGAGTATGAAACTTACATAGAAAGCTACTACAATACCAGAGGTGAAACCAGCAGGAAGCTTGATTGCAGCACTAAAGAACCCGTAATTATAATGATATTTAGATGCAAGTCCTGAACCTGCATGATCACACACAAAAATTACAACAATTTATTAATACGAATATGTCGTATGAATGTATGATTATATATATAGAGCTTAAGAAAAAAGTTACCAGATTTTTTGTCAAGTGTAATGTTAGCATATGACCCATTTCCATAAATTTGAACATTTGAGCCACCAAAGGCAGAAACAAAGTCGTGGTTGAAGTTGAGGTAAGGGAAAAGGTTAGTCAGTCGCGCTGCGCTCGGAACCACCCTCTGTGCACTGGTAATGATGATGATATTTTTGCCATTGTTCGAGCTATGAAGTAGGAGTGTACACAAAATGAGGGCATAGAAGTGGAAGTTTTTGCTTTGCAAAGTTGTCATTTTTATTAGGTTGTGTAGGAATACTCTGCTAAAACAGAGTAAATAAGTGTGCAGTTGGAAAATAGAAGGGGTTGTGTCTTATTTATGTGAACAATGAGGCACAAGAGGCAGCTGATGAGTTGTTGCAAGCTGGATTTCTATCTTTCTTTCTTTTTCATTGTGTCATCTATGTGCAGCTCTAGGTATTTTTTTTTTATGGGCATGTCTCAATTGACAAATTTGTCTAAGGTTCGATTCCTACAATTGTTGTCCATGTTTTAGTCGATAAAACGATATTAATATTTATTCTTTTGGTGTAAATATATACACCTAGTTGTCCTAGTAGTCGTTAGTTATAACGGCTTCTCTAACGTGTGCCCAAAGGGCACATGTTAAGAGTTTATTTCTTTCCGTAGTTATTATGCTAAGTTTGATATTGACGAATTTAAACCCTGGTCATAAGTAATTGAGTATCACCTCTCGACAACTTTACGTCTTATGCAAAGTACTGTTTGAGATTCAATATCCTAGTTTGGTGAAGCTTTAGTTACCTTTTCCTTGAACAATTGCATGATCGAGAATATTTACTTAAGAGTCTTGAAGTATATATTATTAATAATTAGATTATGTTAGATAATGTAGTTTCCTAAATACTCCAAACTTCCTACCCTGACTTTAATTACATAAAAAATTAACTTAATCGGTTAATCAAAATACTAAAAAAATTTCAATCGACAAAAGATAGAATTCTCAATCTGCAAATTCCAATATATATATATATATATATATATA
>JBBYHQ010314981.1:0-16575 GCA_038382645.1 Spergularia azorica | reverse complement strand
GTATCTATTTTCAATATATATATATATTATTGGCTCTCCATTTTGATTATATGTTTTATTTTATTTTAATGACTCACCTCTAAAAATGAAATGATATTGATACATATTGTTGAAGAGCAAATGTTATATATATATATAAAATAGGAAACTTGGCAAAAACCACCTTTAAGTTTCATAAGTTTGGAAACAACCACCTTTTAAAATTATCTTTGCGGGGAACCACCTTATAAAATTGAGAAGTCTTGGTAAAACCACCTAGTGTCCTTTGGCCTCCACCAAACACCCTTTACCACCCCTCGCCGGCCTTATACCACCACCAACCACCCTCGAAAATCACAGAAAATAAAAATTGTTTTTCTTAATCTATAAAATTAACTAATATACTTAATAGACTATGTCATCTTAATATAACCCCACTAAAATCTTATTAGTATACTTATTGCACTGAAAAAAAAAAATCATTTTACCCTCTTTATCTCGCAAAACATACTTTACCATTTGATATAATAATTTGGCGGGATAAAAGAGGGTAAAATGGTTTTTAGTGTAATTAGTATACTAATTTGATATTTAGTGGGGGTTTTTAAGATGGACATAGTCTATTAAGTATATTAATTAAGTTTTTGGATTAAGATTTTTTATTTTTATTTTATTTTTTGAGGGTCGCTGGTGGTGGTATAAGGCGGTTTTAGGCGGCGAGGGGTGGTCAATGTTGGTCAAGGGTGGTCAAGGGTGGTTTGGTGGAATTCAAAGTACAATAGGTGGTCTTAACAAGGTTTATTGATTTTATAAGATGGTTTCTCGCAAAGATAATTTTAAGAGAGAAGGTTGTTTACAAAGTTGTGAAACTTAAAGGTGGTTTTTTTTTGCCAAATTGCCTATAAAATATAGTGTCATCATCATTGTCCTTTTTTTTTCATATTATTATTTTTGAAAAATTTCTATAATTGTCATCATTTGCATTTTTTATTGCATTTCACATCAACGCATCTTGATAAATTACTATTAAAAATATTTTGTTGTAAAAATGGTAAAATAAAGAGAACATCAACTCACCTTAGCTTCAGTTATTTGCATGAAAATTGATTACGTCTTGGTAATTTAGAACCTGCATAATCTGATACAAAAATTTGATTAAATGAGAAATTATTTGATCTGGTATACATTTCAGATGTTAATTATTGATCTAAATTAATTAAAAAAGAACTGTCATTAATAAAGAACCTTAGCTTGAGGTTATTTCCATGAAAATTGATTATCTCTTGGTTATTTAGATGCTGTATGATCTGGTATGAAGCTATATGGTTAAATCAAAAGTTATTTGATCTGATTAGCTTAATTCAGAAGTCAAGTGATCTAAATTAATTAGAAAAATAATTGAATTTAATCAGGTGAGTTATGCCTTAATGGAAAGAAATTAATTTGTATGAGTAGGTCTCTTTGCACTAAAACTATTACTATCAGCTAAAATTATTAGGCCAGCCACCTTAATGTAATTTTCTTAGAAATTCAACTATTTTTTTTTTTGTTTTTGTATTGAATGCGTCTGGAAATGGGAAAAATCCCACAACGCAAATGGAATTCTCCTAGAGCTTTGAAAAAAAATTTATGCACAGTCCTAAAATATATAATACCTGAATTACAAATATATTCTATCTATTAACAAAGGGATACAACTATAGCAATCATATTGAAAATGAGAATATAAAATTACCAATATAGTTATGACCTTAAATTAAACTTTGTTTTGCTTTACCATAATGATTTCGGTAATGGATGATGCGTATATAACATATAATATTTTTAATGTAACCGTGCAACACACGGGGTTTAAACTAGTATATTTATAAGCAAATATTTTTTCGTGGGCATTGAAGTGGTCTAGACCCCTTCGAATTTTCTTAGAGCTTCTGGTGAATAAGGAATTAATTTATATTATGGAATTGTTGTTATATACCATATGTGAGTTTATGGTACTCATGTACTAAATTCAAATATTAGTTATGGAAATGTAGTATGCTGTATGCGATACATAAACTTATGGTAATAAAGAAAATAAGGTTATGGTAACCAGGCCATGAAGATATGACATTTTCATAATCATGAAATTATTTACGTTATGAAATTATTGTTATACCATATGTGAGTTTATGGTAATCATGTACAAAATCATATATTAGTTATGGAAATGTAGTATACCATACATATGCTAATGGTAATCATGAAAATAACCTTATGGTAACCATGAAGTTATGACATTTTCATAATTATGAAATTATTTGTATATTATGGTAAAATAATATTTCATTATTCAAACGTCTAATATGACATTTTCTACATTTTGGTACATATAAGCAACAAATGATGACCTTTAAATTTGAGATACTAATACTAATAACTATAAGTCACCTTACTATAAATGGATAGCCGTTTAACTTATTCAAATGAATTTCTCAACACTAACAATTATAAATCAACTCTATTGAATAAGTTAAAAGTCCTACGAATTTTTTTAGAGTTTAGGTGAATAAAGAATTAATTAAGTGTTATGAAATGTAGTTAACATATACTAGTATAAGTTTATGGTAATCATATAAAGAAATCATTTATTACTTATGAATATGTAATTACCATATGTAAGTTTATGGTAATTTTGAAAAGATAAATCAATATAAAAGTTTTCTATTATGAGTTACAGTAAGATAATATTCCATACGTCAAACATACATTTTAATACGTCAGAAAAAAAACTCTGACGAGATTATCTACATTTTGGTAAACATAAGAACCAAATGTTTGTTTGTTTGTTTTTTTTATTCTTTTTTTATTTTTATGGTAAACTTCGAATTAGAGATAATAATACTAATAACGATATGTCACTCATCTACTATAGATGGATAACAATTCAACTTATTTAGTAATTTTCCAATACTAATAAGTTGGAGTATAAGTCAATTATGTTCCCCTAAACTATGTTTTTTTTTTCTCCCTAATGTATGTGTTTTCTATGTATAAACAATTGACCACGACCTACGAATATAGGCGGTTTTTATAATTTTGAATGAATATGATCTTTTTTTTTTATTTTTTGTAAGAAATTTGATTTTATTCTTCCTCAAAGGGGAAAAATAGAAGATCTTACAAAAACTAAACGTCCTCGAACTATTGAGACAATTGCTTTGCTAGGCTATCTATTACATTTTCCGGCACATTGTTCCCATACCAGTTATAGATTCTTACACAAGGTATTTGATTCTATTGACGATCCAGTCGACCATATGCTCATCTTCTCCAAAGATTCTCGCATTTCTCTCGTACCAAATCATATAGACTGTGACTCCTAATGAGCATTTTGTCCATTTTGTAGTCCAGTGCCTTTTCCTCCTTCTACTGCTTATCCAACTTAGTTCTCTTCTTAGATTCCATGTCCTTCTTTTAATGCCTACCCAGTCTTGGATAGCCTGCCAGATTTTGGTGGAGAACTTACATTTGAAAAACAGGTGGTCATGTGTTTCCTCCTCCGCTTTGCATAAGGTGCATCTGTTTACCAAAGTCATGCCTCTTCCTCATGTTGTCTACAGTCGCAAGGTTATGTTGAGCTGCCATATTTACAATGTAACTGTGTCTCGGAGCCACCACAGTATCCCATACCGCTTTACACCAACTTTTCTTCGGGTATTTTACTCTAAAGTACTCATAGGCTTTAGAGACATGAAACTTTCCTCCAACTGCCCAACACTTCAACAGCTTCTCAGATTCTGCAACATTTCCACATCTTAACACAATTTCATCTCTGACTTTCATTATACCTTTCCAGCTCTGAGGATTTGTATGAGAAACCTGAGTTTCCCAACAGCTTCTCCCTTTCATAACATAGGCTCTGTGCCATTGTTCCCATATACCTCCTTTCTTCTAACAGATTCTCCAAATCCACTTTGCCAGGAGAGCTTTGTTCCAAGCTAACACCTCCTTTATACCTACACCTGCTTCCTCTCTTGGTGCATAAAAACTGTCCCAACTTTTGTAAACCATTTTCCTTTCCCCATCATTGATCCCCCAAAAGAAGTTTTTGCAGATCTTTTTTATTTTCTTCATGATTCCGATAGGAATAAGCAGGCTTGCACTCCAGAAGTTGTCTACTCCAAAAATGACTGAGTTGATAAGCCGAATCTTCCTAGCATAGGACATAAATTGTGTTGTCCAATGCCTGATGGAAACTTCCAACTTTCTGATCAGCATTTGGTATGCCTCTGAGCTCAGTTTCCTGGTATGCAGTGGGATACCAAGGTATCGAAAGGGAAATGTCCCTCTATGAAGCCTGATTCCCTCAAGATGAGCTCTTTGACTTTGTTATTCACTCCTCCGAACTAGATATCTGTTTTGGTTGGGTTTGCCGCCAGACCTGACATTCCTGCAAATTTTTTGAGACATTCCAGCACTGCTCTAACTGAAGGCAGGTCTCCTCTGGTGTATATCATGAAATCGTCGGCAAAAGTGAGGTGAGTAAGCCTCATTTTTGCACATTTGGGGTGCAGTGAGAAGTGGTCTTGCTCTGGCATTCGTCTTAGAAGCCTTGACAAAATCTCCATACTTGAGAAGAAAATATATGGAGATAGGGGGTTTCCCTGTCTTAGGCCACATTTACTTGCAAAAAAACCCTCATAGTTCCCATTGATTTTCAAGGAGAACCACGGGCTACTGATGCAGGCCATGACCCAATCCACATACAAATTAGGAAAGCTCAGACCCTCAAGCATGCTTCTCACGAATTTCCAATTTAAGGAGTCGAAAGCTTTTGTGATATCCCACCTTGATTAAACATCTTGGAGAGATTTTTTTTTTTTACTTGTACCCCATAATATTATCAAAAATGCATCTCCCTTTGATGAAGGCTGCTTGTTCTTCCCCAATGAACTTTGGTAGGATATCTTGAAATCTATTAGCCAACACCTTGCTCACTGTTTTGTATAGTGTTGAACAGCATGAGATCGGTCTGAAATCAGATACACTAGCAGCATTTTCCTTCTTTGGGATCAGAGTAATCAAGGTGCTATTAGCTTGCTTTGACATCGTTTTTGTTTTGAAGAATTCCATTACTGCCTGAGTGAAATTCTCATTAATCATGCTCCAGTTCTCTTTGAAAAAGCCTGCTGAAAATCCATCTTGGCCCGGACTTTTGTTAGAGTCAATGTCAAAAAGAGCTCTTTTGATTTCCCCCTTAGTTACTTCCTTCATGAGCATCATATTGTCCTCTTTACTGACTTTTGGCCCAGTTTCAAAAATTCTCCCATCAATATTATCAACTGGGTGATCAGTTTCTAAGAGACCCTTGTAGTAGTCCAGAAATGCTGCTATAATTCCATCTTGATCCTTGTGAGTATCCCCATTTGCATCAATGATCTTCCCAATCATGCTCTGGTGTTTTCTTTCTGCTATCTTTGCATAAAAATATCTGGAGCTGCAGTCCCCCTCGTTCAAGTGTGTTACTTTGGCTCTTTGGCCCAACATGCTCATTTCAGCCTTTTTTAGTTTCAGATACTTTTCTTTCTCTCTACTAACTTCTTTCTAGAGATCTGCTGTCATCCCCTTTTGAAGTGTTTCTTGTTTCATTATGATATTTCTCCTGCATTCCTCCACTCGCTCAGTAAGCTTTGAGAAATGATTCTTGTTTATTTCTGATAGAGCTTGCTTAACATTTTTAAGCTTTTGGAAAAGTTTCTGCATTCGGCTACCATTAGCTCTTCTGCTCCAAGCATCTCCTACTGTTATCTTGTAATTATCATGACTCTCCCAGCAATTTAGGTACTTAAAGCACCTTCTGATTCTGACAGGATCCAAAACTTTCACTAAGAGTGGGGAGTGATCTGAAATTCCCGATGGTAAAAAATCTGCATAAGATCTTGGAACTTCCTTAATCCAACTAGCATTAACTAATGCCCTATCCAATTTGCTCCAGTTCCTGGCATTTCCCTCTTGATTATTGGTCCAGGTGTAGTAGCATCCTTGACCATTAATGTCATCCAATCCACATATGCTCAGGCAATCATTAAAGTTATTCATGTCAGAAATCACAGGCGGATGAGTGCCCTGCTTTTCTCTGCCATCTCTGATTACATTAAAGTCTCCTAGAATTAGCCAAGGCTCATTCCCAGAATTTAGGCAAATCAGGTCCCTCCACAATTCTCTTCTTTCTTCTGCATCATTACTGGTATACACTATAGTAATCTGGAACTCCTTATTAGTGGTGATATGAAACACTTTGCAGTGCACAAACTGAGCATGAGAATTCATGACAGTCACTCTTATTTGATGAGTTCTTCACATGATCCAAATTCTACCATTTCTATGATAGTCATAAGTAGTATAAGTCTTATAACTTGTAAACTTTCTTCTTATTATGCTATTAGCTTTCCTCTCCTTAACCCTTGTTTCCAAAACTCCTATAAGATCCACCTTCTGCCTTTGCAAGAGGTCCCTCACCTCCGAGGGCTTTATTCAGCCCTCTTATGTTCCATGTGAAAACAATCATTGGATGGGAGGATCTGGTGGGTCCTCATCCTCTAGAGTGTCTTCCATTCGCCCCATTATGCTTAGTCCTACACATTTCCCATTGTTTGCCAGACTTGAATATGATCTTATTTGCATCTAACTATAAGCTATTTATGTGTCTAGAGTTAGTAAAATCTTATTACATTTTTTGGTCAATAAAAATTCCATTTGTGAATCAAAAAATCTTTTATAAGTAAGGGAAGATAGTAATTCCATATATGCAAGTATATGGTAATTATGAAATGGTAAGATAAGACAAAAGAATTTTCTTATGGCCTAAGGAAAGATTAAATTCTAAATTTGAGTTTATTATAACCATAAAAACATATCTCTCCTTTGAGTTCTTTCCAAAATATAAGACGATGTCATTTTGCGAGATAAGGTATTGGCTATTGATTTCGCAAAAAAAAAAAAAAATGATTATGGAGGGAAAATAAAGTGTATCCATTAAAGAGACAAACAATTATAGAAATTCTTATGGAGGTCTAGACAGGTCATCGAGTCATATTATTGAAAATGAGAATATAAGAACTTTAACTAGATAATAACGATAAGAAAATTATTGATTATCAAACATTTGTAAGGTGGATTTATATATACTAGTTGTTGGCCCGCGCGCCTTGCGAGCGGTCCCCCAACATGTGGCGTCAATGGGCCAATTTCCGTGGACGTTTTTCTTTTTGCAAAGTCATAAATGAAGATAATAGCGTATATACATGTGATAGTCACCATTGCATGACCAAAATTGTCTTAGTTATGCCTCGTTCCTTTTGCTTGTAATTAATTGGCGATCATGGAGGCACCATGCGTGATTCATATGCTCCAATACATAAACATCGGCCGTATAGCTAGCAAACTCCTAAGCATATCGTAGTAGTACATTTTAACAATAATAACAACAATATGCGCACATAAAGCATTTAGGCTATTTGGTATTCGAACCCAAGACGGTGCAAATTTGCACATTGCTTTACCGTTGAGCAGCCAATAGCCGAGGAGTCCAATAAGCAATTAATCGATTTAAACCTAAAAAGAAGTCCCCCAACATTTAACGATTTTTAGCTTGAACCCAAAACTTTGTGCAAGATTGCACGTAGTTCAACCATCAAGCTAATAGCCTATATTATTGACTCAAACCAAGAAAACTTTAGGAGTTTTCTCTAATTCATGATTCACGATGTAGTAACTAAACATTGCACATACCAAAAGCTCGAGACAAAAAGAAGAAATGTGATCACAAAAAACACCACCTTAGAAAGATGGACTACACTCAAGTAACCAGCCACACAACATTTAACATCTACTTGTTCAACCTTTATTTAACAATGGGAACGGGGCTGCTGCTAAGATATGGGACCCTCGTAGAGTAAGTGACCTTCACATATTTAACTCGATTCTCCAAATCCAACCTAAGTAATATGTACAACCTTCTTCCTTGACTACCCGAAACTGATACCCATCATAAAATGCTCGGAGGTTGTCCATCTAATACTGATACCCATCATAAAATGTGAAAAATTATGGGTCACGGGCGAAAACCCCACATTTTCCTCTCTAATGTTGTTCCCTAAGCCAACACTCTGTTCGACCGAAGTCCAGAACTAAATTTCCAATTGAACCCCTCAATGCTTGCTCAAATGCTCGAAACACGGTAAACATATTCTTATCTCTATCAGTTTTCTCTTATGCAGCATTATCAAGTTGTAATGCACAGAGAGGAGGCATTAAATGAATGACAATGGAACACAAGCAAGCATACGATAAAAGTAAAACACAGACCATTTTACTACATAGTAAAGAAATAGAAAATGAAAGCTCAATTGAACCTATCCCATTCAAATGCGATCAATTAGTAGGAAGTTGCATTCCTCTCAACCTAAAAGGTGAGTTCTCTAGGGGCAATAACAAATGACGTGTTTCTCGTCTACTCCAAATTAAGAAAAAGGGTTACAGTCACGATGGTTAGAGGACTTCTTTATATTGCGATTCTATATACCCAAAAGTTTTAGATGCAACAACACCACATATCACGCTATCACAACCCAGGCAAACAAATTTTAAAAGGAAACCAAACGATACAGACTCATGCAACACTTGAAACGCATTTGAAAACTAAAAGACCTCTCATAATAAGCATACACTTTTGAACAAAGAAATAGCAAGGTGCAGAACAACTGACATGCAGAACCTACAAATCAGCCCAAAAATTATAAATGAGCATATTCACGCAGGCTTTAGATCATCATTTAAGACTCTTACATGTAAACAAACACCATGGAATCGAGACAAGCATATAGTTTGTAGCTATAAGAACATAGTACATTAGAAACGCACCCATTTCAAAATATATGCCCTCAAAACCAGCCTCCGCGCATCATGGGTCGAAATCATCGTCAGCCCCACCTGTAAATGAAAAAATCACTGACAGCAGAAATTAGTTCTATTAATTACACATGCATACAAGATATATAGCAGGGGGTAGTCTTTTAGATTGAAATGAGGCACCAAGTGCCCAAAGCTTTACAGCATACAAGGCATGATTATTAGCCATAATATCCTCATGGTCAAGCAGAGTCATAGAGTTTGCATATGCATCAGTTAAAAACCACCAAAGCCAGAACAAAACGATATGAGTTAAGATGTTATGCATATTTATCTGGGAATTCAGCAACCTAGCTTCTGCTAGTTTGATTTAACCCAATACATTCCCACACCTACATACTCACTAATTGCTTTAAATTTTAGCTAAGGACTCGGTGATTTTAACTAAATGATCAACGAGTTGCAACTACCATGATCTTTGGGTTACGATAGAAATCCCCTCAGGATATGTAATCAAGTGCATGTTATGTAAAAGTAAAATTCAAATTACAAATGAGTAAACACCTAATGTTAAATAGTTACGCCAATTGATAAGAGTAGTAATGAAGAGATTATAAATAAATGACTAAGGGTAACGCAATCATTTAGATCATTTTCTTAGGTTTCGACGTGCAATTTTTCCAATAATAGGGGTAGATATGGTTCACTATAGTGTGAATGTATTTGGAAGCTACTTATTTGCACTCGTTGGTTTTCAACCATGCTATTTGCAGAGCAGGAATTTGCATTTGCATTGCATACAAGATGATACACCAGTCGAGTAGTGCAAATCTATGACACAATTTGTAGAACTGTTTTTGTTCTACTCTTTGAAATACCAGCGCTTATGTAATAATATATTTCGTGTGTGCGTTTTAGTGTTTTCTTAATTTTGAATTTATGCCTGGAACATTCTCCTGGGTATAATGGTTTTCCACACATTCGTAAGCGCTGATATAGGCTGTTGTTTGGCACGACGACATTTTCAAAACAGCAAACTGCTGTGGATAAGTGGAGATAATCCTGGAAAACTGTACTGAATGACAGCGGCACACTGAATCTTTAAATTCTGCACAGTTCTCCCAATGTATCCCCACTTATGTATTGCAGATTTGGTGTTTTGGAAATAAGACTGTTGTTTTTTCATTGGGGCAAAGCTTGCTATATTTCACCCCAGCCAAATTCACATATTAATTCATGTGGAACAAAACATAGCGTGCCTTTGCATGTCACCCCTAAAACACTAAACTGTGGTGCATAAGTGGCGACATTTCAGATGAGCTTCATAGAACGGAGCGGTACATTGAATTACTAAATTGTGCACAACTCACCTGAAGTACCACCGCTTAGGACCATAGATTTGGTGTTTTAGAAAGAAGCTTATTGCTTTTTTTGGGAGGTGGCCATGCTTTATCTAGAAATTTATTCTTCAAATGCCAATTCTATCTGGTGTATAGAAGCAGCTGAAGACAGACTCAACCCTAGGACCACAGACTTATACACTAATAACCTAATTTCGCCAAAATAAGCCATCCATGTTGACGACAAATGACACCATATTTTATGAATGATAAAAAGATACTCCTACATGTCACTCCACTACAGGTGACAATAATAAGAATTTGCAACCAAAGATGCCATCATAGAGCAAATAAATTAAGTAGTTAAAAAAAAGTCTCTGAAGGTACCTGGACTGACGAGCAATGGCTTGGTATTCTTTAAGGGCATGGTCGCTGTGAAGCTTCACTCTTCTCATAGCAGTCGGGAAAACCAAGGTAGCTAAGAAGAGAAGTGTAATTTTAGTACAAATAAGATATGGCTTAATGTGTCACAAACAGGCATATTTCAATCAGTTGATTAAGAAGTAAGTGGTGAGACATAAGGCGAACTGCACAAAATTATGATCAATATGGAATCCCATATGTACAGCTCGCTTCAATTAACACCAGCTATGTAGTGCATTCTCTGTGCTGTCGTGAATGGGCCCTTATGCACCATTTCTTAAGGACAATGTTTTATTGGCTCCCTTATTTTATCTGTTTTGTTTTATAATATATGACTTTGGCTGGGATGAAATATAACAAGCTTTGCCACATTTTACGTCTAAAACACCAAATGTTGGCGCATAAATGGCGATATATCAGGTGAGTTGCACCGAATGGCGGCGGTGCGTTGAACTACCGACCTTTGCACAACTCACATGAAGTACCGCCAACTAGAAAGCAAACTGCTAGTTTTTATTCAGGAGGGTCTGTTATTTTCATTGTTATACGTGCAAATGTCAGTTGTATTGATGTATAACAACAAATGAGTTAGACCCAACCTAGCAGGACAATACAGATGAATTTGTTTGGGATGAAATATAGCAAGCTGGGTTTTATGTTATTCCTAAAACACAAATTTCTGGCGCATAAGTGGCGATACATCAGGGGAATTGCACAAAACAGTAGCGGCACACTGAATCTCCGACTCCTGCACAACTCCCCTGAAGCACTGCCACCTATGTACCGTCAGATTTGTGCTTTAGAAAGCAAATTGGTGTTTTTTTTTTTTATCAAGTGTTTCTTCTTTTCAATTGTTATGTTATGCAAATGTTAAGTCTGTTGATGCTTAGAAGCAAATAAGCTCAGATTTAACCCCTTAGGATGGCTTGATTTTAACAATTGGTAAATCTCTCCCCTTTATAACGACGCGAACGTGATATTTAGAAAAGGAAATGCTTTTATGCGAACATCTGGTATGGCATCATCACTTAGTATATAGGGTTTGCACACTAATAACTTAATTTGTACTGAATAAGCGATCCATGTTGATGACAGAGCATATCATATTATATCAACGATAAAGAGATACCCAGCGATTATTTTCAAGACTATGCAAGGCTAAAGCCCGTATTTCTCGGATTCATTAATCGAAGCTATAGTTTACCGACAATTGTGAGTTTGATTATAATTCTTTAATTCGTTTGAGTATTGTTTATTTCTCTCGTTCTTATTGTTATTGATTGACTAATTGCTTAATTAGGTTGCAAACTAATTAGCCCTAGATCTATCATATTGCTAGATTCACAATTTAAGGACTAATTGTTAGATTGTTGATTCACAAGTAGCAACTAGCCTAGTATTTCTATGTTGAACATCGGTATTAGGTTAGAGAGAATAAACATATTAATTGAAGATCGAAACCGCGTGTGTCTAGATCTTATTAATCTTAGTTGATATCGTTTAATTGCTTTATGCTTTCGCTGGATTGAATTTAGGCGCGCGTCTTTGTTATCCACCGATTAGGGTTATTAGATAGGGTTGATCTCTCCTCTTAGCTACAATTAAGAAACGATAGGAAATTATATTTCTACAACTAAGTACTCAACAAATTAGGATTAGTTGATAACTAGGACCAATTAGGTGAATGATAGTGGGTATTAATTGTCCGAGATCTCTTCCTCAATTGAATTACAAATTACTCTTTTAGCTTTTGATTACTTGATCAATTACAAACTCAAAACCCCCCATTTAGTTACTTTTGCACATTTATACAATCACCGTTCTCTGTGGATTCGACACCCACTTACCCATTACTACGTTTTAAGTTTGTGTGTTAATTTATATTTGATTTAGGCATACGACTTTAGCCTGTCAAATTTTGGCGAGCCAAATATCGGTCCAACCTGCCATTGTCGGCCAAACTGTGGCACACATCCTCTAGGTTAGGACATTTTTTCGTGCTGTGGCCATGCTTCATGTAGTACTCACAAAACTGACTCGAATTGTACCCTATCCGCGTCGGTTATCGGCCTCGGAGCCCGCAGCATCTCATCGTTTTTTATTGCCATGAAGATAGTCTTGATGGAGGTGTTGAATCTTCCTGGGTTGCGCTGCCCGTCATTTGTCCGGCGCACAGACAAGTACCTCGGTGCCCTGTTCTGCGCAGCCGACGACTTGTCCTTGCGGCCCGCACTGTTTACCAAGGAAGCTTTGACATGCGCTGCAACCCGCTGATAGGCGCTTACCATCATTCTAGGCTCCTTCGCAACCAGGTCATACTTACATCTTCCTTCTGCCATTCCCATGATTAGCGCAACTACTCCAGCCTCATCAGTGAGGTTGGTTACGTGTGTGGCATTCATCCGAAACCTCTGGATATACTCGTCCAAGGATTCGTTGTCTCTTTGCTTTACTGTGGCAAGGTGGATGGATGTCTTTTTCCTAGTCTTGCTGGTTACGAAGTGGCCAGCAAACTTCTTTCGCAGGTCTCTCCATGAATTGACATTGTTTGGGGGTAACTGGTCGAACCACCTTTGCGCAATCCCGCACAATGTAGATGGGAATAGCTTGCAAATTGTGGGTCACCCACTCCGTCAGACTCTGTCATCTTCGCTTTCTTCACGCCGGGTGGTTTATCAGCAGTGAGGATCCAATTCGTGAAATTGGAATCGCACAACAGTGTGGAACGTCTGTTGTGTCTGTGGCTGCGATATTTGGAACTCGCCTCTCCTTTGGTTTCGGACTCAGATTCACTTCGGCTTTGCGTCCAAGAGCTCCCCTCATCTTTGCGTGACTTCTCGCGACAAGGTGAAGTCCTGGACCGCCCACTGCGGTGGTGTCACCCTCCACGATGTTGTGGGCTTCTTGACTTCGGTCGCGAACGAGGCGGAGTCCGAGATCGAATTCGGATGAGTCCATTGTTTCGAGTCGGGCCTAGACTTAGCCTGTCGAATACCGACACTCCATCTTTCGCCAGCACACCCTTTCCCTTTTCTGCATCCGTGAACATTCGGTAAGGCATCTGAGGTCGCCCAGCCTCCTTTTCCTTTCTCACCCTTTCCGCTTCTTCCTTCTTCTTTCTCTCCTCTTCTCACCGCGCCTTTCCCTCTTTGAGAATAAGGCGAGCATCCAAGAATTTTAGATTTGCTTGTCTTTGCACCTCATCGGCGCGCTCCACGGCTCTATGGATGCGTTGCGCCTGGGTCAGTCTCTTTTTCTTTTTCTTTGCCCCCGAGGCCGCCGGGATTGTCACTCCGGAGACTAGCGAGATCTGGGCTTGGGCCTCCTTTTACAATGCCACCATTCGCGAGTCAAGCTGTGCCAGCATCTCCGCATGGAGTTCTTCTCTGACTTTCGAGATCCTGGCTTCGAACACCGCAGACCTATGGCTATCTGTCTCCGTCTCTTCGTCATCCGTGTACTCGGCTTCGCCCTCTGCCTCGCACTCCTCGAGGTGGACGCGTTCAGGCCCCTGGGCTGCGGGCCGAGGTCGGATGAAGTCAACGGGTCTAGATTGCTCTAGGGGTCGGGATGGTCCGGCCGCGGCGGACGGGGCCTTATCTAGCAACTCGCCCGTCACCGGGTCGCATCGCCCGATGAGGGGGTTGTTGTCGTCCGGCGGCGGCACACCCGAGTGTATCGTGACCGCAGCCGACTTATCTATCTTCTTCCTGGTTCCGGCTACCATCTTCACTCCCTCAATATTACTTGTTCACCTCGCAAGTCAGAATCAGACCTTTCCAATCTATCCCCACAGACGGCGCCAAATGTTGGTGTGAGTTCGACTTCCGGAGAGATTGAGGGCTGTGTCTCTAACCTGCGCAAGCAATGCACTGTCAAGGGGGCCCGGTTTTACCCAGGCGACGCCCCTCCGACGGTCAAGTCAGTCTGGGGTGCGGTCGAAGATGGGGTGTTAGGACTTACTCAGTGCTAATATAGCAGTAAGTTTGTCAGAAATATATAAAGTGTAATTAAAATGAACCTGGATTTGTAACAAATGGGGGGGGTATTCATAGTGAAATGAGTACTCCCAAGGAAAATTCCTAGGGTTCTCCCCTTCATCTTGACCCTTCATTCTCATATTAATCCAACGGCTGAGGTTTTCGTGAACTTTATGGCATCACATTGCTTTCCAAGGGTCTGGGCCTTTATTCCTAAGGGATGTGGCATCATTTATAAAATGAACCCCAACAACTATAACTTAAAAAGGAAATTTTATATTGGTGGATTTTTTCATAATTACCATAAACCTACATATGGTATACTCCATAAGTAAAATATATGAATTTTATACATGATTACCATAAACTCACATATGGTATAACAACAATTCCATAACATAAATTAATTCTTTATTAACCAGAAGCTCTAAGAAAATTCGAAAGGGTCTAAACCTCTTCAATGCCCACGAAAAAAGCTTCGTTTATAAATATACTAGAATAAAAGCTCGTGCATTGCATGGGTCTCTTAATATTGACTCTATTACTCTTGATAATATTGAAATTGAAGTTTATGTTTGACAAAATATAAGCACGTGTGGTCAAATATTGAAATAATTATAAATCAGAAGGTGCATAAGAGAGATATATTAGTGATGGATGGATAAACCCAAATGGGTTTGCCTATGTCTGAGTATTGTAGGCTCTTGAATATACTTTTCAATAAATTTAGTACAATTAAAATATATAAATTTAACGTAAAATGTCTTGAACTGTAGCTATTTACGTGGGATTGGATTAATATGACTTTGTACATATTAGTTATTCATGTATGTATGTGAGATTGCGTTGGAGTATTTACGTGAGATGGTTAATGTATACATTGAAAATTGACTATACACAAGTGCCGGAATGGGATAGGAAAATGGGACTGCTTGAAAAAAGCCTGCTCATTTTTGTGTCAAAATTACATTTTATTGAATTACATTTTCTTACTTCCTAAACACGTATAATTCTTATTTAATTATTTTTTACTTACCATATCATGTATAATTCACATTAAATTATTTGTTCACTTACTATATCACTTACTAATTTAGTCCATGTAAGACTTCAACCCAATTATTAAACATATTATATGACCATCTAGAATTTTTACATAATATAGAGTTTCTAGAATGTTCCATTATTTTTTAATCCTTTTTCAATTACCATATCATGTACAATTTACAACAAGTTTTTGGTCACTTACCATATATAGGATTTAAATGTAATTTTTTAATATATGTTATGGAAATTCGGACATTCTAGATTTAATCTCAATTTTAAAAAAATTGGTTTAAGCTTAAATTATTTTGTTAATAATGATCTCAATTGGAACCTAAAAAAATATATTGGTATACTAAATGTAAAAGTTAAGTAGATATTGAAGCAATTAATAAACTTATATCAATGCACCCATAATGATTTATTTTACATGATAAGAAATATATATATATATATATATTATACTAGTTTAAAGCCAGTGCGTTGCACGGTGACATTATATTAACATTATTTTATATTATATAGGCACTTTACGTTACCGAAATCATTATAATTATTGTAGTTAAATAAAGTTTTTTTCTTAAGGTAATAACGAAATAATAAAGTTACCATTTATCTATAACTATTGATTAATTCATGTTTTTAAGTTCTCACATTGTATATTTAATGTTTTAGCTGATTGATTAACTTTTTTCACAAAACGATTTACTTCCATTACTTATTTCAACCAACTTTTATCGTTTTACATGTTTATGTCTCATGACAAATGTATAAAGATGTCAATACTAAACAAAACTGAACACAAACTGTGCAAGATATATACATTTATTTCACATCAACAACCTAAATACAAATTGACAGATGTTGTGCTATAGTGGTTAAGATAGAGGTACCGAATACAATAAGTTTCAGTTTCA
>JBBYHQ010314970.1:0-16577 GCA_038382645.1 Spergularia azorica | reverse complement strand
CTTATTAATTGGATAGCACTAAGTCATTATATAATATGGTAATTATTTGCTAATTTATGGAAAACGTTAATTGGATAGCACTAAGTCATTATATAATATGGTAATTATTAGATAACTTATAGAAAACATTACTCCGTATAATTTATGGTGATAAGTTAGTTAATTATGGTCAAGTTAATTTATGGTAATAAATAATTTGGTATATAATGTAATATAACGGGTGACGGGATAGTGAAATGAGAATGAAATAGTATAACGAGTGATGTGATAGTGGAATGAAAATGAAACAGTATAATTGGTTGACGTAATAGTGGAATGCAAATGAAATAGTATAACATGTGACGGAATATGGAATGAAAATGAAATAATGTAACGGGTGACGTAGAAGGAAAGGAAATAAAAATACGATGAGTTAGCAGAAATAAATAATAATATAATATGACAAGTGACAAAAGTTGAAAGAAAAAAATAATGTAAATTATTTGTTCCTAATAATATTATAACAAAATAAACCTACATTTTTATGAAACGAGTATAAACAATATAAATACGTAGCCTGGACGCGGGCCGGGCATGCAAACTAGTTGCTAATATATAGCAACTGCAACCAACCCAGAGACTTGGCAGAGGAGGCTGGGTCATTTTATCATGCCGCAATATTGAATATGAAAAAGAAAGAGTTGGTTCGTGGTTTGCCTCATATTAAGTCAGATTTACCAAGCTGCAAACAAGTCAATTTGGTAAAACAAGCAAGACTTCATATCCGAAAAGGAGCCTGGAGAGCTACCAAGAAGTTGCAACTCATTCATACAGACGTGGCTGGACCTCAAAAAACTCCTCCACTCAATGGGAGTAAATTTTTCATTGCTTTTATTGATGATTTCACAAGCATGTGTTGGATTTATTTTCTTAGGTTTAAGTCTGAGGTTGCAGGTGTGTTCTTCCAAGAACTGGAGAGAACCAAGTGATTATAAAATTCAAGTCTTGAGGTCAAATAACGGCAAGGAGTACACCTCCGACAAATTCGGTAATTTTTGTGAGGAGGCTGGAATTGAGCACCAACTTACAGCTCCATATACTCCACAACACAATGGAGTCAGTGAGCCAAAAGACAGAAAGAAAATGGAGAATTGGAGATGGCCAGATGCATGCTTCATGACAAGGATCTTCTGAAGAAATATTGGGTGGAAGCAGCAAAAAGTGCAGTATTTTTGCTAAGCAGGCTCCCACAATAGTAGACGAAAAAACTCCTTTTGAGGCTTGGTAGTTGGTACGCATATAAGCCACAGATAAAAAAAGAACTGAAAGTATTTGGCTGTTTGTGTTTTACTCATGTGCAGCAGGTCAAACAAGACAAGCTGGACAAAATTGATGAACCTGGTATATTCATTGGCTAAATCTTACCATCTAATTCTTAGAGTTTTTTGAACCTGACACAAGAAAATTCTAATAAGTAGGGGTGTAAGCTTCATGGAGAATGATAAAGTGGAGCTGGAATAATGAAGAATATCAGCAACCTGATGATTTCAATCAAGAGTTCAAAACGAGTTAGTAGATCATCCGGCTGTTCGTGGCACCAGATCACTTGCTGCTATTTATCAGAGATGCAATATTGCCATGCTTGAACCAGCAGGATATCAAGAAGCCGAAAAAGATCCTAAAGGGAGGGTTGCAATGCAGGAGGAGCTTGCTATGAACGAAAAACATCAGAATGCTGAAGGTTCACTCGACAAATATTAAGCAAGGGATTAGTGGTAAAAGGGTATGCTCAAGTTTTTGGGGTAAATTACTTTGATACTTTTGCTCAAGTAGCGAGGCTAGACAGAATTAGAATGCTACTAGCTATTGCAGCTAAAAAGCAATGGAAATCTACCAACTTGATGTCAAGTCAGCCTTCTTAAATGGCTTTCTGGAAGAAAAAAATATGTTGAGCAACATGAAGGTTTTACTGAAATAGGACACGAAGACAAAGTGTACTTGTTTGAAGAAGGCTTGTTTACAAAGTCTCTTGGAAAGACTTTGTCTCTTGGAAAGGGCACGTACTGATGCAAGGAAGAGTGTTTGAATGTGCATCAGTAGTCTTTGATTACGTTTGTTAGAGTTTACCAAGTAGTAAGGCATCTGTACTGTGGCTAGAGTTTAGGATAGTTGCTAAAATATAGTTAGCCAGTTAGCAATTTCTCTGTTTTCCCGTAGAACTCTTGTTATTTAAGCAGCTTTCTCAATAAATAAAATTATCTTTTTCTCTGAATTTCTAACATAAACTTCCTAATGCATCCAAATATAAGAAACTCTTGATCATCCTTGGACTTTTCAACCAAATAAACGAAGACATATCAGACATAGTTTGAGAAAGTACATACATAGGTAAAACCAGTGGCTACTCTGAGAGGTTTATCAGCTGTCCATTGTGGCATTTCAGCAAGCTCCTTTAGAGAATTTATATTCTCAAAAATGCCGTATTTAGGAATCTGAAAAGAAGATGGAAAAACTTTTATGTAAGACTCATACCAAGCAATCCCTTGTTTGTTCAGGGGGAATAGACACTTACAGCAATAGACAAGTGACAGTCTCCATAATCCAAAGCATCGTGAACAATGATGAGGTCTTCACTTCCCTACATCAAATAACATATAAGCTTACACTTTGTTTTCCTCACTCTTTCTGCAACAGAAAACAAAGGAATCCTAAAGAATTGAAAAGTGAAAGAATTCAAGATATTCAAATGTGGACACCCATGGGGCGAAGGCCAATAACAAAAGCCATTTGAGATTGGAGAGGAACAAAAGCAGAGTTCAACATTTTATCTAATGGTTCTTCAGTGGAGAGAGAAAAGTGTGATCGAAGTGATCTCCAAGGAAAATCAGATTGGGAAAAAAAGAGAAAAAAGAACTGCTTTGTCGAAGATCATGGCTATAGTGGAGAGGGGAGCAAACTATACTGAGGAGAAGGAAAGGTGAAGCATTCTTTTCCGAAACACATTTTACAATTTAAGCTCGATCTCTACAGAATAAATTAATTCAAGCTCAGTTTTACTTCTCATGACACTTTTTTCTTAACCAACTGCAGTTGTGTGACAGAAAGGTTTAGAACTCCTGTGCCAATAGAAATGCAAAACTCAATTACATAGTATTGGTTGTCAAAGTACAGAGAATTACCTGACCAAACTCACTAACGGTATCAAATCCCATGATACCTAGGTCTAAATCTCCAGACAACAACTTCCTTACAATATCTTTAGGCCGTTGAAACCACACTTCCAAGTTTGAGAGCTGCAGGGGATGGAAATAGTTTGAAAGCAGCACTAAGAGATAATCACCACAGTAAGACCAAAGACATTCATCACAGTCGAACAATATATATAAAAGGGAACAATGTGACGATAAAACTCATGTCTACGTCTCAGAAGGCTAGTCAAGAGAACAATGCAGGTAGATGATACTGGTGAAACGGCAAGGTTTTTCTGTCTCCTTTCCGTATCCACTGAAACACCGAGTAAGTACTTTCAGAAAGTGTACTTTAGGAGCACAAAGAAACACAAATAGAGGATTATAAGATAAGTACGCCAACTTTGTTTCGTTAGAACTAGATGCATCTGAAATATTGATTAATCTGCACTGTCACATGAGCAACAATAAACTCCCTACCTAGACACTGCATATGTGTCTTATCAAGCGTATGCACTACTCAGGTACCCAATGATATTAACTAGCTCATCACTAGTGCCTTTCATGGCCAGTATAAGCATTATTGAAAAACATTATACGTAATATTATCGAAGAACTTTCCCATGTCATAATAGAATCAAGCGGAAGCCTATTGCACATTAAATGTGTTGCAGCAACCTGTACCAAGCTACTGCAAATTATCTCTTCCAAGTATCGAACCACTCTGTCAAAAGGGAATGGTGAGTACTCATAACCCAACTTCTTTAGAAGAGGACATGTGCACAAAAATGGTGGGAATTCCAGATGTTGCTTAACAAGTATCATTAATATTTTTGGATTTTAACACTACCTTGTCACTAAACTAATGTGTGTTGACTGTTGCCCCATGAAGTCCGTGTTCTTGTGAAGAGAGCAGTAGAGTACCTATATTGCCTGAGACTGTCGAGATTTAAGAACATATTGAAGATGCAACTCTAGACAATTGCTGAGTTCTTGTGTTCCCATTTACAACCTATATTCAAGCTCGCAAGCTACATTTTGAGTGTACACCTGACTTGATCCAAGAAGGAGAGTTTGATGCAGTTCTAGAAACAACACCACCCACGAGGAACATGTGCATCGAGCGATCAGGTTTTGAGCTAATGCTCACCCTTTTCCTTCACGTAAAGGCTAAACTCCTACTCATTTAAGCATCAGAAGGTAAACCCAAGTTTTTTAACCCCAAATCCAAAACTCTCAACTTAATTAATTAGAAACAAATAAAGTAAACAACCAGAACTCTCAAAGCTCCTCAAAAGTCACAATGTCACATTTACATACTGTATTTGCAATTCAAAGAACCACAAGTGTAAAGTCACCTACATAATTACGGAAAACCACAATAAAGCAGTTCACATGACTGATGAGATGACGCTGACCTGAGGAATTTGAGCAACGTACTGCCGCGGATTAGTTTGCCTCACAGACAGCTGGCAATCCTGAGCACATAAAATCACGCTATTGTCAAAGGTCGAATTTAAAAAAAAATACAAATACAAATCCAATTAATAAAGTTTTAGCAAAACCTTGAGAAGCTCCAGGGTATCAGAGGCCATGCGGCCTTTACTCGGCAACCCAAACCGGATTTCAGACCGGTCAGGGACCCGTAAATCGGCGTTGCCGTTGACAACGCTCATGGGAGACGGAGAGGAGAGGCAACAAGTATAGACGCTAGGCTTGACGGAGAGGCGAGAGTAGAGTGAAGGAGAGGAGATGATTAGGGAAGTTGAATAAGAGTTAGAAGGTGAGAATTGGGGAAGTGCCGAGGAGGAGACAGAAGGACACGGTTGAACCAAGCTTTGAGTCATCATCGCCATTTCTTTGGGAAAGTGCAACCTGCGATTTAAGCTGAATATATTTATAAAGATTCTTTATATAAATCAAATTCATCACCAATCAAAAACATAAGGCTAATTAGCAACAGAAATCCCAAAGAATGAAACTCAAAATGACATTAAAGACTTCATCAAAATGTATTCGATTGCGAGTTTGTGAATTATTGACCCTATCCAATCTCAACGTTATACTCTCCATATCAACCCTCAAAATTCATAGGTTGATTAACAGTATTTATAAACATTTTTGTACATATGTTTGTAATAAAAATTAATGAGTAATTGCCTTGAAAAAATAACTTACTGGTAGGCCGGTGGCTGGTGGGTGGTAGATGCGGTGGTGCAGGATACTCCGGTGTGCCGAAGAGATAGAGTGAGGCAGAGACTCCAGAGAGTATGGAGAGAGTGGAAAGAGAGAGTGTTTTGGAGAAGATTCGTGTACGGGTTGGGGCAGCGGGTCGACTATGGGTACGGGTCGTGGCAGCGGGTTTTGGGTACAACGGGTTGAATATGGGTAAGACTATTCAGAGCAATAGCAAAGGTGGTACATAGAGCTGGCAACGTTGACCCGACCCGATCGACCCGACTCACCCGAAAATTCGACCCGATTGGAACCTAAATTGTGATCACCCGAACCCGACTCGACCCGACCCGATAATGACCCATGACCCGATACAACCAGACAATGACTCAACCCGACCCGTAGTGACCCGTTATCCGACAATGACCCGACCCGTTTGATGACCCGATAATAATTAAGCTTAATAATGATCCAAATTAAAACAATTTAGTATGCATATTGATGGTTTTAACTTACTAACTAAATAAATTCCTGTAATTATGCCAAGAAACCAAAAAATATTAACCAAAACTTGAAATGACGCGGATTAATAATCATCGGTAACTAAACCCGATTATGACCCGACCCAAAACCGACCCGACCCGACAAAAAATTTACCCGACATGACCCGAACCGAAAGCGACCCGAGTCAAAACCGACCCGACCAGAAAGTTCATCTCGACCCGCCAAAATCCGAACTTGATATAACCCGACCCGCCTCGACCCGACCCGCCCGATTGCCAGCTCTAGTGGTACACATAAGGGGTGAGCAAAATCGGGTACCCGACCCAGTTTTGACCCGAAAAACGGGTATTCGATTTTAAAAACACCAAAACTTATTACCCGTACCCGACCCGTTTTATTGGGGTACCCGATTTTCGGGTACCCGAAATTAGGTTATCCGTATCAAGATCAATAACGCATAATAAATTGGTCAAAACTCAACAAAATAATAAAACTATCCATGCAACAAAATTTGCAAATCCAAAATCTTTATCGTCCAAGAACACATTGCCTAATTTAAGAAATGTTCGACACGAAACACTAGATTAACGTGTGGCCGCAACTTGAAACTCCCATCAACCATCACCTATCAATCATCGGTCTCTTCAATGGTAATAACTGGTTGCTCCAAGATCAAGTCGGCCATACCTACAATTAAACACGCAAAGATATTTAGCAATACAAACATGCAATTCCACACAAATAGACATAACTTTATAATTGACTTAAAACTAACAGTTAGAGAGAATGTAACTAAAAAAAAAAACTCTAACCTTCTTTCATTTTCTCTAACTCAAGTAAGCTCTCTTCGATTAAAATTGGATTATGAGATTTCCTTACCCAATCTTGTGCACATATAAGAGCTTCCACCATTCTTGGAGTTAAAGAAGTGCGAAAGGAATCCAATACCCGACCAATGGTGCTAAAGGCGGACTCTGAAGCCACGGTAGAAACGGAATGGCAAAGCACATCTCGAGCCATCCTAGAAAGTATAGGACATCTTTTTTGGATGTCCTTCCACCATTGCAAGATATTAAAAGATGAATCCCTACTTTCTCGAGCATCTTCTAGGCACTTCTCTAATTCCGTCTTTCTCTCAACTTGTCCACCACTGATTTTAATTTCAAATTTATTACTCAATAGAGCACCAAAGTTAAAAGTATCGTCTTTACTTTTCTCCTTTTGAGACAAGTTAGAAGTAGGAGTGGAAGAAAAACAAGAAGATGGACCTTCTTTGGATTCCACCATAGAAGCATAGAACTCAAATAATTTCTGAAAAAAGTATCTAATGTTAAAACTCAAATGGCCACCTCTATCTGCACATATGCAACTTTGACCATCCACTCAATATACACCATTTTCCATCTTGGATCAAGGATAAGAGACACAAACATAAGCAAATTCAAATTTTCAATCTTACCCCAATACTTGTCATACTTGCCCTTCATTTGTCATGCCATTTTACTAATGCCTTCATTTTCATGAGAAAGATGTTCATTGAGCACTTCACCAACACCAAATATCACTTCAGCATAAGAATTACTAGTGACATAAAAAAGCAGACATTTTCAATGTGGCATCATAGAAAATCTTTAAATAGGGCAAAATATAAGACACTTGCTTCCACTCCTCATTCGTAAGGTAATCACCAATCTTCTTCATTTCTTTTTGAAGTGTGGAACCTTTCATCATCATATAACCAAACGCCTTCTTGAATTTCATAGTAGACTCGAGCATCAAGTAAGTAGAGTTCCATCTAGTTCCAATAGCTAAACAAACTAAACTTTAACTCTTTATTTTCATTTTCTCAGCAGCAACCTTAAACTTTTCTTTCCTACAAGGCGAAGACCTCACATACTTTACAAGAGTGCGAACTTTCAGAATTCATTTGGCAATATCAAGCAAACCATCTCTAACAACCAAATTCAAAATATGAGCAGCGCATCTCATATGCAAATATTTCTCATCCATAGCATCACACTCCGAATTATTGAACATGTTTATGAGGTAATCAACGGCAACATCATTAGAGCTAGCATTGTCTAAGGTAACAGTTAAAATGTTTTTCAAGTTCCATGCCAATAAACACTTCTCAATCGATTGACCAATCACTTTTCCACTATGACCGGGAATTTGACAAAAAAATAAGGATTCTTTTATGCAAATTCCAATCATATCATCATCGATAAAATGAGCAGTCAAACACTTGTAACCTAGGTTTTAACCCGACGTCCAACAATCTGTAGTAAGACAAAGTCTAGAAGACAATTTTTCAAAGAAAGCATGCAACTTTTTCCTCTCCTCAATAAAAAGAGCATAGCAATCACGAGCAGAAGTGAATCGTGAAGGAACTTGAAATCGAGGATTCATGTCCTTGCAAAACAATCCATTTCCCTCTCGTTCTACAAATGTGAAAGGGAGTTCATCCACTATAACCATTCTAGCAAGTGATTTTCTAGTAGCCCAAGCATCAAAGCACCACAAGGATGGAACATGTAGAGTTTGAGTAGAACCATCATCATTAACAATGGTATCTGTCTCTTACCTTAAAAAAAAAAAAACAATGGTATTAGTCTCAAAATTAAGGGAACTTTTGTTTCTTATTTACGTTAGCAGGTAAGTTTGGACATCTCTTAAGATGATTACCCAAAGTTGAAGTCCCATTTGAAGTCTTACAACTAATCTCTTTACCACAGTATATACACGCAGCAACATCACTATTAGCAGGTTCCCTAATATAATGTTCCCAAAATGGAGATTCATTTTTCCTTTTACCAACACTAGCAACAGTACTTACATTGCGGGTTTTTGGGATTCTCGGTGGTTTTCCCGTCCTACGACTTGTTGAGCCTCTTGGATTATTTTTTTTGTTGATATTTGAAACATCCACGTTGCCTCCATTTGTATTCGCACCGGGAGCCTCACTGATGTCATTTAGTACGTCAGCCACACTATCGTCGTTACAATTAATTGCATTCTCATTGAAACTTGACGTCATCATTTCTGCATAAATAGTAAAAGAACATATTTCATTTTTATGACATAGTCAAAATAGTTTTACACAAACTAATTGAAGTCGATCACAACTTACAATAATACACACACCAAATATGATTGTAAAGAGAACATTTAGTTTTTCTGACTACTTAACTCACTCACTTACTCGCTTACGAATACTTGTTCCCCGTGATTCAACTTATTTTTGACAAATATTCCAATTCAAGGCAAAACATACACTAAATTAGTTGTATTATAAATTAGCTATATTAGTTTGTTCTTGGTGGTGCATGCATTAACTCTAAGCAATAGACACTGATACATGTTGATCAAGAAATAGAGAACAAAAAAATGTAGTAATTGCTCCACTTGTAGAGGCGTCATTATTTGTGCATGTCATACTATTATGATCATTGAAGATCAACACATGAATGATCCCAAACACAAATTAAAAGAAACAAAGAATCTAAACATTGGTCCATCGTAAATATGGTTCAATTATGTTAATAAGGTGAACAAATTATATAATCTATGCATAGAAGTAATGAAAAGCTGAAACACTATCCACGTTAAAAATTTCACATGGCCAAACTAAGAATGTAACAACGTACTAATTATAATTATCAATTACGTACCTAACTACCGAACGAAGGGATGACGTTGATTGTAAACTGATTGACATGATCGTAGATGATTGCGAAGACGTAACGTAGTGCGGATCAGAACTACACAAATCTTGAGGAAATGCCGTAGTCTTGTGCGATAGCTAGGTTTTTTTTTCCTCTTTTCTTTTGTCAATATGTCAACGTGAATGATAGAGTAAGTGTAGGGTTTTTTTTAACTTTTTTAGTGTAAACCGGGTACACGGTTCCATTTTTTTACCCGTACCTCAAAAAACCCGGATCGGGTACCCGATCCAGTTATTACCCGAAATTTTGGGTAATTAGAAACGGGTACCGGTTCGGATACGGGTCTCTAAACCTGATTTGGTTTTTTTGCTCACTCATGTCACATATAATGGGTGTATGAAGAATTTGATACACTCGCCAATGGGGAGCTGCCACCTAGGATAGATGAAAAAAAAGTTGGAGGGAAACTGATAGCATTTAGACGCAATTATTATTTCGAGTTGGCGCAATTATGGGGATGGGTTTGACGGGAAAAAAGTGGTATGGAAAAATTTTAGAACATGAGAGAGAAGATTATTTATTTATCCTTTTGAATTAATCTTATTTCTTATATAATTTAGATTTCGTAAGTCCATTAATAATACAAAATATATTATCGTAAAGCTCTTTTCGAGTACTTTCAAATGAGTAACATACTAAATATGCTTTGGTAAAATCCGAAAATTGTTTTCAAATCGTTCAATCTCATATTATCCAATTAATTTGATACTAAGATACATAAATAAATAGATCGATACATTGAAAATTAAACTTTCTTTTTCTATAGTTACACCATGAATTATCATACGAATAAATGAAAATATTATATCTCCCACTTAAAAATTCTTTAAGAAATCTATTACTTCGTAATAAGGAGTTGATTTATATATAGACAAAAGAAGGATATAATGTCATTCAATTTAAATTGAGTTTTTCTTATTAAAACAAATGAATGTTTGTAAATAGGTGTGTACAACATTGTAGGTAGTGAGACTTTGACGTAGAGGATGTGAAACAACGCATATAGTAACCAATAAGTCAAGTTTATACAGACCCACCATTTACAAAATATATGGCATTTACAATTTTTTACTAGTCTTGCATCCTAGCTACATTAATAATCATCTTGATACATAATTTAAGAACAAGTACATTTAGACAAAGAAGTTTAAACTTTTTAGAAAAATTGTAGATCAAAAAACTTATAGGATGAATTCGTTTTTCATATTCTACGATTTCTAAAAAATACTAGTTGAAATAATATAAAAAATAAAATTTCTAATTTCTGTAGGTTAGTTAGCGAATAGTATAACATTGCAAGCATTAAGAATTGAGCAAGTGATGTAGCATTACAAGTATTAATCAAGCAGTAACCATTAGGACTGATACGAGTACGCAGCGGATTAGCATCTATACTCAAAACAGCCTGTTTAATTTCCTCCTCAGTTATAGGTGACACCAAGTCACTCCGTTGTGTATCAGAAATGACCGCACCTTTCCTTACAAACTCATAGTCAAGATTTTCCACATTATTCTCCTTACCTAGCAGATTTTGATAGTAGTCAAGGAAAGCATTCACTATACCTTCCTGTTCTTTGTGAATTTCTCCATGTGTGTCAACAATTTGCCCAATGTTGCATTGATTCCTCATTCCAGCTATTCGAGCAAAGAAGAATCTAGTGTTGCAGTCATCTTCATTGATGTATTTCACTTTACTCCTCTGACTAAGCATGCTTAGTTCTGCTTGAGTTTCAGATACTTGGTTTTAAGGTCCCTAACAGCTGCCATGATCTGTTGATCTTGACGATTGTTCAGCAAGTGAACTTGTTCTTCTAAAAGTTCTTTTTTGCAGTTTTCCACTCTCTTGCTCAGGTTAGAGTAATTATCCTTGTTTAACTGAGTCAGAGCATGCTTGACATTCCTGAGTTTTTGAAAGAGCTTGAACATATGAGTGCCTGAGACAGGAGTGTGCCAAGCATTTTTAATTGTTTCTCCATACTTTTGGTGCTCTTCCCAATAATTCAGGTACTTGAAAGTTTTCCTGATCTTTCGATGCTCCAAGATATGAACCAGGTGGGAGAGTGGTCGGAGATCCCTACAGGTAGAAAGTCTGCAAATGAATTCGGAAGAGAATACATCCAGACAGCATTTATGAGAGCCCTATCTAGCTTGCACCAGCTCCTAGTGTCCCCATCCTGACTGTTTGTCCAGGTTAAATGACATCCTTGCCCTGTAATGTCATTTAACTTACTTTGGTTGATGCATCCATTAAACTCCAGCATATCATTAGTGTTAGGAGGGTTTCCACCCACCTTCTCAACAGCATCTCTAACCACATTGAAGTCACCGAGTACTATCCAAGGATTTAGGGTGCTAAAAGTTATGAGTGTTTCCCAAAGCTCCTTCCTCTCTTCAGCACTATTACTACCACATACCATTGTAACCCATATGGTTTTATTAGACATGATATGATGGACTCTGCTATGAATAAATTGACTGCATATCTCCTCTATTTGAACTCTGACTGCTTGTTTGTTCCAGAGAAGCCAGATTCTCCCATTCCTGCCTTCTTCAAGGCGCTGCTGATGAAGTTGCCAAGCTGAGCAACACTTCGGTGTTCATTTTCTAGCTGGGTTCCAGTTTCCTCTTCGGATTCTCCATGACTGTCAATGATTTTGGTACTAGATTTCTTCTTGCTTCCTTCCGGCTGTGATTCTTGTGTTTTTTTTTGGTGGTCGGCCTCGATTTCCCATGCTTTCAAGCTACTGTCAATGGTGTCCGTACAGGTTGCTTGGAGCGTAAGCCAACTCGTCAAAGCATCGCCTTTTTTTTATCACTAGTTTTACATACTGTTCATCTTCATATTCATGTTCACTTTCGAATTCAATTATTTGGACGACCTTGAATAGGCAATAGCATATCAAATCCAATTAATTTGTGTGACTTATGTCAATAAAACTTTACATGTTCATTAGGTATGGAAACATTACAACTCTTTTCTTACACAATAAATTTGCTCAGTGAATGACTTGATACTCACAAATATGTTTATGATCTTAAAAAATACTTATTACTCATTTTGTTTCTTTGCAAGATACAAAGAATATTGTACACAAACGAATTATGAAGGTTGCTAGGGTTATTTTGGTCGTTATGGCTATTAGGCAGACCTGTCCAACGGGCCGGGCCGGGTCGGGTCGGGCCTGGGTCAATTCTAAACGGGCCGGGTCGGGTCGGGTCACCAACAAACATTAATGGGTCGGGTCGGGTCAAGGGTCATTTTGACCCGACCCGGCTAATTTTGCAATTCGTATAGAAATAGTCAAACATGAGAAACAAAATTGAGCCGAGAAAAATTAAAAAAAATTCTGCTTTCTTTTCTTAAAAGTCCACTACTACTAAGAGTCTACAACGATTACAAGAGTACCAAAAGTTACATGCTAAGACGTTGACTATATCAGATTAGCTTATACAATAAAATCAAAAGATTAATGTCTTCGGAAGTCCGCAAAAGCTGTGAAGTCAGGCCATGATATTCTTCCATTTTCTGCATTCTTACAGGATACTGCACAAGGTGTTCCCTGAAAACACAGGGACAGTGGAATTCATGTTTATCAAATTAATGTGCAGGCCGCAACTGTAGTTCTATAATCTTGTTAAACCATGACAGAAAATCACAAATTATCAGCAAAAGGCCACAAGCACTGTTTCCATGTATACGAGGGAGGAGACGAGCATTACTCCTTCAATTATCTGCCAACAAAATAAAAGAAATAGAACAAACATAAATCAGACACATACATACCTCTATTGGAATAACTGCACATTATCTGGCTCATCGTCACTCTCATATTGAGAATAATCTAGCTCATGCTCGATAGATGCTTCACCATCTGCACGTCGCCAATCTTGCACACAAACAAGGGCTTTAACTGTATTTGATTTCAAAGAGCTACGAGCCGGAGATATGGTCTTTCCCCCAATGCTAAAAGCGGATTCCTAAGCCACAGTACTAATAGGAATAGTTATCGTATCACGTGCTAGCTTGGAAAGCGCAGGAAATCTTACAGAATTTTGGTGCCAATACGTACTCTAATACATCCAGTTCCAAAGACATCTCGAGGGGGTCCTCCTCTAGGTACACCTCAAGTTGTGACCTCCTCGTCACATTCCTATACCTCCTACCTCTGAAACTTGAGTAATCCCCAAAAAAACTATCATTTTGTACTCTAGGAGCAGGTGGGCTAAGAGCGGAGATACCCATTGATGTTTTGTACTTATCATATAAGATCTTTAGGGTATCTAATACGTGATCAACTCGTTCCACAGCTTCTTCCACCCCAAACAATTTGGTGAAACTATATTCGACAAAATTTACTTTAAACCTCGGATCAAGAATGGCGGCACAAGATAAATGAACATTATAATCGGACCAATACTACTTATAAACTTGTTCATCATTAGTGTAACAATTTCCACCAAAAAATCATCAGGACTCCGAAGTGCCTCAAGTAAACGAACATGGATCATACAAGCTCATTTGAAATACAAGTTAGACGTAGGTTCCTTCACACTAGAAAACATGCATGTGACATCATAGAAACCACTAGAAACTTGTAAATCACACTTAACTTCCACTCTTCTTCCGAAGGCACAAGAGATTTGAAATGTGAATTTGATGACCCCAAATACAAAAACACTTCTTTATAGTAAAACACATTGTGAAGCATTCTATAAGTTGAGTTCCAACGCACTTCCATATCCAAATTGAGTTTTCTCTTAGAGCTTGTTTGGATAGGGGGATTTGGAGGGAAAGGAAGGGGAGGGGGAGGGAGGGGGAGGGAATCCATTGTTTGGATACCAATTTTGGAAGGGGAGGGGAGAGAAATGGAAGGATTTGGGAGGATAAGTTTCCCCTCCTTTTTTAAATTTTATGTCTTTCCAATGTTGGAGAGATTTGGAAGGAAAAGTCTCTACTGATTATGTAAATTACCAAATTACCCTCAAATATACACAAATTAACAACTCTACCTCAAATAGTTTTAACACACTCAGCCTCACATTTCTCACTTCACGCAGGCAAAATTTGATCTTTTGACTGCTCCCCTCATTCTCTCTCCTAGGGTTCATAAAAAAAAATTGATTTGGGGAAAAATTGATTTGGGGAAAAATCGAAGGGCGGGTATTTCGGTGCAATTAAGGTTTGTTTATCTCGTAAACTTCTTTTATATCTGATTCGTCTCTCTTTTTATGTGAATCATCTCTCTTTTTATTTGAATCGTGCTTCGATTTATGCTAATAATAACTCATAATATGGAATTGGGTTTTTATTCTTGTTAATAATAATTCATAATCTGGAATTGGGTTTCAATTCAAACTTATGCAAAATTATGTGATAAATTTTTATTATTTAGCATATAGATATGGTGCATGATTATCATGTCTCTTTTCTTATTTTTTTTTTTTTTTGGTATTATTAGGGATAATCAGTAAAATAATTTAAATGGAGAGTGATTTGGAGTGTGTTGAAGAGGGCAATGAGATGACTTGTGCACTAGAATCTAGAGAGGAAAATTTGGAAGAGATATGGGAAAAAAATGTTTTTGCATCAGAATGCATACTTATGCCACTGAATCAGTGATAATAACTCTTCAACTCTCAATTAGTCACTTTCTATGGCAGTTTGCTCTACTGATAACTATTCTACTATTCTACTGATCTACTGTCAACTTGGCAATAAAATGCAATGTACATGGAGGCTGTGAGATTACATGATCATATCTTATGCACGAGTTTCATGTATCGTATATTATTGTATTAAAGTCTGAACATGACAAAGGCATCAGCATCCTGAAATGCTAGTTTCCTTAAGCTTAATGATTGGTGTTAATTCTAAAGTGACTAATGGGGTGAATCTGTTTGTCGTGGTTGTAATGTGATTTTCAGAAAAAGCCTCAAGCAAAAAAGTGGAAGAATAACCCTTTTCACCACTATGACTTATTGGTTAAGTTATTTTCTAAAGACCGGGCAGTTGGTGAAGATGGTGGTACAGCTAAAGAAAAGAGATTACAGTCAATGTCAGTTGGTGACTCAAGTGACAAAGCTGCAAGCACAAGTGAGGCGAAGTTGGATGAGTCAAAGGACTCGGCTGATTCTCGAAAAGGCAAGAAGAAAATGCTAGAAGACTTGTTGAAAGAAGAGATCTTGTCTGTCAAACAAGGATTGGATAATGTTGCTTAAGCCCTTCGAGAGGGGAATCAAGTAGTGGAGAGAGGTCGTCAACGAGTTTACACTCCGGAAGAAATTTTCGAAGAGGTAGCAAAGATGGATTTCGATGCAACTACTCGTAGGGCTGCTTATCGTTTTCTTAACGAGCTATAGTTAAGGATTAGGGAGTTGATCGGATTTCCGATTGAGGAGCGTAAAGATTACTTGGTAGAAATGATGCTTGGGGAAGGTTGATCTTTGTTGAGATGATTTCGTTGCCAGACTTATTTTATTCTCGCTGTTGATGTACTCTAGTTTATTGGCGTCATTGTTTACCGTTCCATTGTCGTGTCCACGACATACTGTATGTTTTGTATCGCTTTTGAAATGCTATGAATATTCATGAATGGCTATTTGCGAAAATGCGTTTGTTTATATAGCTTACAAGCCATACCTCTACTGTGTCTACGCCGTACTACTACTGTAATTTCAATATGCTCCAAAAAAAAAAAATTAATATCATACCAGCTTTTCATAATAATAATAATAAAACCCTAAAAAAATAATAATAAATAATAAATAATTTTAAATCATAAAAAAATAAAATAAAAAGAAACTCAAAAAGATGATAATAATAATAATAATAATAATAATAATAATAATAATAATAATAATAATAATAATAATAATGGTAGGCAGAAGGCTAAGTTTGTAACTGTAAAATCTTTGTCTTCAACCTCCAGCAATACTAGCTTTCAAAAAAAAAAAAAAAAAAAAACCCTCCAGAAATACAAAAACAGGGGTGTCCCACTCCCCTCCC
>JBBYHQ010314943.1:0-16582 GCA_038382645.1 Spergularia azorica | reverse complement strand
GGACTAGATATCCCGCCGGTGGGCTAGACCAAATCACCCACCGGCCGGAGCGGAAGCGAAATTTGAAGAGTCCTCAGGAAAGAGGCTCTGATACCATGATAGAATTTGAGAGAGGAGATGATTCTATTGTTTGGGAGATGATAATTCTCTTGTGTTTCATTCATCATGTATAAGCCATTTATATAGGCTAGTACAAGACATTGAGAATACACTAGACTAGAACAATCTACACACTACAATACTTGGAAATAAGCTAGACTACACTAGAACTTTCTACACAATACTAGACTAGATCTATAACACAATTATACTCCTACCATAACTCACATAGTCCAAACACTATTATTCCTAATGCCAATAATATATTCCAACAGTGCAAGGATTAATCCATTCATGGGGCCCATTTGTGGCCGGACAAGGTGGAAAAGTTCAACCATTTTCAAGTTGTTACTCCATGAATCATGATTCCTATTATTGGCAAGGGTGAAGCTATGATTTGATATTTCGGGTTGAAAAACTATGTCGAATATTTGAAATTTATAATTTTTAGTTTTTTACCATAACTTTACTTTGGGGTAATTTGAAGTCGTGATTCGTAATTATGGAAATGCATTTTGCGGGATGCAATTAGGATTGCGGTTGCAACATGTAGCACAGTGATTGTTTTGTATTATTATTAACTCATCTATGAACTTTGTTGAAAGGTCGTATCCTTTTTAACTTGGCACGTTATTGAGTAATTCGTCGCATTTGATTGGTGTAACAGGAGTATCAAGGGCAAAGGAAGAAAAAAGAAGCTCAAACTCTTATTTTGGTACCGTCCCTTATCATCTTACATGCTAAATTAGCTGCCAGTTGCTTACAAGTTATTGCATTTTCTGTTCAAATTCATTATATGTACAAATCGCTAGCAACAACCCTTTGATTGGATGGAATTATCAGCCTGTTTTCTAGAGTTAAAAATTCTAAATATAGGTTAGAAATCACAAATTTATCCGTCCCTTCTTATTTCACCAATAAATGAGTGACTATTTTAGACATTGGACTAATGTTGTCGCTGAACAATAAGTTTGTTCAATCAGATTGAGATTTGGTAGGATCTGTCTAGTCTCATCTTGAGAAGAATTACGTGTATGGCTCATAGATTGTTCAGTGAGAACCGAACCTAAATCGATGTTTAGTCAAACCTGAGAAAACACGGGATAACGGCTATTTGGGTTCGTGTTTTGTTCATGAATGTAACTCTATAAGCAATAAAATTCCATGTGAAATTGGTACATGAAATCGTTTATCAACAGTTTAACACCCGTACAAATTTAAGACAATCGAGTCCCACTTGACCACTTCTGATTTAGATATTGCTAGAATTTGCACACTGAAACTTTCCCAGAAAACTTGATAATTCTTCCCAATATCTCTTATATGTACATTTACATCATTAACTTGGGTAAAAAAAGATGGGAGACTGAGAAAGTTACTGACATCTTGGTCAAAATTCACAAAGTAAGAACAAAACTACGTCATTTTGTACAATTTTTCTAATTCTAAAACTCTTAAGATCTTGACGAACCAAAATTTGCCGCTAAATCTCTGAATTATCAACAAAAACTTACTGACTCTGAGAAACAAATCTGACCGTGGTTTCTCTTTCTAGTGGAACAATACTTATAGCAATCATATCTGCTGAAGATGCTGATGTTGTTGCACTAGATTGTTGATCTTGATCACACCCAATAATCTTCTGACAAGTGTCAACCAAAGACTGTCTGCAAGTAGGGCATGAAGAGTGTGAACTCAGCCACTTATCTATGCACTTGACATGGAAACCATGGTTACATTTTGGCAAAATCCTGACTTTTTCACCTTCCTTAAACTCTGACAAACAGATCACACACTCTGTACCTAACCCTTGAATGTCTTTTTGACTTGAGTACTTCACCACTGGAAATGTCTTCAATGCCCTCTTATCAACCCCAGTACTCAATTTCTGGTGGTTAACCATGTTTAAGTAGTAATTAGGCTCTCTATTGAGCAAACTCGAGCACCTAATCACGCATTTAATCAAAGAGTTTACGAATAATGAGCATATCACTGCACATATTAGAACTGATAAGATCATGACTACATTCGCGTTGAAACTGTTATTGAGGTTGCCATGGCTTGATGAGGTGCTGCCCAGTTGGTCATTTGGTGATGGACCTGGTGTTGTTATTTCTGGTGAGTGGAAAAATGGGGTGTGAAGAAGTAACCTTCTTGAGTAATGAAGGTTTATAATGATTTCTTGGGGAAGTGAAGTGAAAGAAGAAGTTGAAGGCACCATGTTTAATTTTTTAGTTGTTTGATAGATCAAGATTGTACTATTAGACGTTGGTGATAAAGTTTTGGAATTGGAGTGGAGGTTATGTTGGGAAAAAATGTGTATATATAGACTGGGGAAAAAAGTTAGGATTAGATTTACAAGATTCTTTGCTTTGAGTGCCTTGCTGTAGTTGTTGTTATGAGTGTGGTTGGTCCATCTTTATCCTTGTGTAGCTATTGTATTGAATATTTTGGACTTTTATGTTTATGCACTAAAACAAAATGTCTCATATAACCGTCTATGCTTCTTGCATTGTGAAGTTGTTGTTGCCGGTCAGAGCGATTCTGGACACAATTTTCATTATGGGTCATAGGGGTAAAGGAAAAGATTTGTTTACATCTCACCCCCTGCCTCGCCATATCAGGAGCCTTTGAGGCACTATGATTGTTGTGATTGTTGTTGTTGTTGTTCATGTTTACTAGTTTTGAAGCCTGTGCAATGCACATGTTATTGTTTACTAATATACTAGTATGCAAGTGTACTATATGTTCTTGTTTGATTATATTTTAGGTTTTATTTTATTTCGACTCTGTATCATTGAAACACAAACACAACATAATTTAAGGTAAGAGTGAAGATATATACTGGACTTTTGTGTTAAGGAGGACTAGGGAAGCTTAAGATTGACTAAAATTATTCAACACACTTGTAAATCTGGATATACTAGCTTAAAACCCGTGCATGGTATTGAACTTTGATGGAATTGGCCAATTGGGTCCTGCCCCCCTTTCTCTTCTCACTGGGAAATTTGGTGCATAGATTGGAATGGATTTGATTGAAGACTGCCTCTTTCACTGAAGGTTGGTGATAGATGTTTATGTTGCATATTGTGTTGGACTAGTACATTTAACAATCTTACAGTTACAGATATTGCCCTCCATCCACACCAAACTCATATAGACTACTATATTGATTTCTCGAGAAAAGCTCACAGCAAGGTCATCACGTAAACTCATAAAACCCATCTTAAAACCAATTGACAATAGAACTAGGAGTAGTACCGTTATATGATATGATTGAGCGCTTAGTTTTAATCTTCCGATGAGTAAAAGAAATGTGTACATAACAAACGAGGTATTTAGATTGCATGGACACATGATCGATATGGTGACATGGTGAGTAAGTTCATGTTCAAAATACTAGCTGTAGGAAAATAGGAGAAAAGGTGAAAAAGAAGCTTCTTGCAATCCGTTCTTGATGTATGCTTAATAGGAACGGAGACCATCCATGATTTAGTCTCATTTTCTCTGACAAGCATTAAGTAACAAAAGTATTTGGTTCTTTTTTTACCCAATGATGTTGGTGTCTCAAATTTGTGTAAGAAAGAGAAGGGGAAGCTTGCATAAAATTTTGGCTACCTATTTTTTATGGGATAATCAAGACCTTTAATTAAGTACTTCCAAGTGTAAGTGTATATCAGTGATACTTTAAGTTTGCATAAAATTTTGGGAACCATTTTTTTTTTATGGGATAATCAAGACCTTTAATTAAGTACTTCCAAGTGTAAGTGTATATCAGTGACACTTTAAGTTTGCATAAAATTTTGGGAACCATTTTTTATGGGATAATCAAGACCTTTAATTAAGTACTTCCAAGTGTAAGTATATATTAGTGACACTTTAAGTCTGATGTTTATGGTTAACAAGCCATAACTAGTGCACTTTCAACTTGGTAAGATATGAATCTAGTTCTACCCAATGAAGCTTGATTATCATCTTGGTTTGTAATCTTAAAGCGATCATCATTGATTGTTAAATATTTAAGAAATAACACTTTCGACTTTAGTTAGATTGTGGAGATATGTTAGTAATATTTCTCGTACTGCAAATGTTAAATTGTTGAAAACACTGTAAGCAGCATAACTGCTAGTCCTATTCAAAGAGTATGATAATAGATCGATCCTGAAAAGATGCTTCCATTAGCAGTACTACCAAGTAAGTAGGGATGCTCTGCTCTCTTTTTGATTTCTTTTTGTTTCGCTGTTGAGGTTACCTGTGATAGGCTTATGCGTAGTTTGGTAAATTGCGTATGGGGATAAAATTCTAGATTGGACCTCGACCATCAGCTTAGACAATAGACATTTACTTCCTCCAGGATAGGTGAAGTGTTTTAACCAAGCTGACAACTTTGTTAGAGACACTGAGATGTTGTCTATTCTTAATTTGTAGGTACTTTGAACTTAACTGGTTTTACTTTAGAGTTCAGACAGTTGTGCAGCTTGTAGCACACGGTACACTGGTCGACAATAACTGTCAGGTTGTGTTCCATTTCAGTTTTTGGTTTTGAGTTGTGCTATCAGATAACAAAGCAAGAAACTACTCCCTCCGTTGCCTTGGGTAATTTACATTTGGTTCTATCTCCTGTCACATATTTAAATTGAACATAAACAACTTGAAGAAATATTGGTGTTATTAGAAACAATGACATCTTCAGATTGTCAGTTTTGACAACTTACATCCTCGAATCGGAGGCAGCAAACAAAACTTCTTAATCCCTGTGATTCCTGACCATGTCCTCTCTTGTAAATGGTATGACATTAACAGAAATACTGGTTCTGTCCCCTTCAACTCCTGCAGATAATGAGCTGCTTTGACAGTGACGTCCAGTGATCTGCTTACAATTGTTCACCAAAGATGGCCAACAAGTATGACAGGAGAAGCGTGGCATTATAGTAAAATCCTCAGTAAGTCTTCTCCTAAAACTGTGACAAACAAACTGCACCCTCTGTATCCAGCCTTCGAATCTTCCCCTCTATTGAGTACTTGAGCTCTGAAAGTGCCCTCTTATGTGCACCATAGTTAACCTCGACTGACCGCACTTGGTCACTTTAGCACTTTAACACTTACGCTTGTACCTACTTAAGGAGTTGACAGATAGAAAGCTTACCAAGGCACCTAATAAGACTGATAAGATATTTATCTCTTAATCATATCATATGGCACTGAACTAACAAGGTACGATATTTCTGGAGGGTATAGCCTTTACAGAAACTAGGTGGTGAGATTCCTTGTTCTTTCCTTAAACTTTGATATGACTGTGTATTTGTTCTTTTGGTGCCTACTTAGGGCCTAAAAGTGGAAACAGTGAAAGGGGAGACTTCTTCAAGGTCGCAAGCAGTGACACTGTTTTGAAAAGGCCAATTCTTGCTTAAGGTCATAACTCTTTCGTTAAACTTGAATCCTTACCTATCACGCTACAAATTGTCATAACCTTGTTTTTGAATACGAGATGAGGATGTAAACACATACAATAAGCTAGGTCAACACTGTAATTATGTTTTCTAGTCTGAAGTACCATGTCTAGATTATGTTTCCAACTACGAAGCTGGTGAAGATTTGCATCCTCGGATACCAACTGGGTGTAAATGAGACACAACAAGAGATAAGTTAGTACCACATCATACAGCTTTGAACAGAATCTTGAGTAAGCTGAGGTAATCTGAGATTAAGGTGCTTCCATCTGAGTAGGTTTCTTTTGAAAGAAAGCATTTAGCTCCTGCCTGTTTCCCAATTACGTGCATGCTTACTTAATAAAATCACTAAGATTGTGCCTCCCTGTATTTGATTATCTGATTAAGCACATAAAGAGTATGTGGCTACTAAGTAAAGTTCAATTATCCACTAATCAGTAAGCAATATTGAACCTTTTAGGCAACAGTAAATTCATAATCTTAGTTGGCTTCCTGTCATTCCGCCCTCATCTTTTTTCCTCAATTCTTCATAAAGATGCTGATTTATAATGTCTAATCAATCGAAAAAGCCTTTAATAAAAAACAAGGCACAGACTTAGAATGATGGTTGGCTTCCTTCTGTTTGCTTGACATTGCGAAATCAGAAACCCCAAGGAAATACAGACTTAGATATGATGGTTTGAACTAGTCCGTCTGGTCAGTCTTTTTTTTTTTTTTTTTGAGATCACAATTGTCTTTTCTGCTCATATCATTTGTTAGAACCCCTCTTACCCTTTTCATGAAGTATGACATCACAATCTCTCTGTTACCAAAGCATAAAGGCGTAAACCATGAATAAAATGATGATAGTCTAACCTATGCTGGTTCAACGTGTACATAAAAGGGAAAATAGCTGAAAGTCGAATTCATGATTTTTCATGTTTTCATTAATTATTTCATCATTTGTACAGTATACAGCTGAAACAATCTTTTCCTAAACAAAATTTGAGAGTGAGACTAAGGCTTTGTTGCTTTTATTGTTGATGATGTTCTAAATGTTTTGTTGCATTGTTGTGACCTTAGATAAAATGATTTACAGTGCTAGTAATTTATAGCATGTATGTAATATGGGAAGCAAATGACACAAAACTTTCATGATTTTCATTGATCATTTGTACAGTTACACAGCTAAAACAAAACTTTCCTAAAGGTTCTGTCATCGTTCTAACTTCTAACCCTGATTTTAAAATTCTACCAAAATTCATTCCTAAGACTCTGAGTTAGTAGCAATGTACTAACTCTGATCTGTATGTTCCCTGTAATTTCTAACCATATTTTCCCTTTTTAGTGGAACAATACTTATAGCAATCATATCTGCTGGTATAACTTCTGCAGAAGCTATTGCTGGTGCTGATGTTGTACTAGCTTGATGTTCTTGATCACACCTGCCATTCTTCTGAGATATGTCAACCAAACACTGTCTACAATAAGGACAAGAAGAGTGTGAACTTAGCCACTTATCTATGCACTTGATATGGAAGCCATGGTTACATTTTGGCAGAATCCTGACTTTTTCGCCTTCCTGAAAATCTGACAAACAGATCACACACTCTGTACCCAACCCTTGAATATTTTTCTCACTTGAGTACTTCACCACTGGAAATGACTTTAATGCCTTCTTATCAACCCCAGTACTCATCTTCTGGTGGTTAACTATGTTCAAGTAATAGTTAGGCTCTCTGAGCAAACGTGAGCACTTAATTACAAACTTTATCAAGGAATTTGCGAATAATGAGCATATTACTGCACATATTAGTACTGCTAAGACCATGACTACATTCGCGTCAAAACTGTCGTGATTGCTGCCATCATTAGATGAGGTGCTGCTCACTTGGTCGTTTGGTGATGGTGATTGGGTTGTTGCTGGTGAGTGGAAAAATGGGGTGTGAAGAAGCAATCTTCTTGAGTAATGAAGGTTTGAGATTATTTCATGGGGAACTGAAGTGAAAGAAGAAGTTGAAGGCAACATGTTGAAATTTTTACTTGTGTTAAATGATGAATAATGCAATTGGAAGTAAGTGTTATGTTGGAAGAAATGTGTATATATAGAGTGGTAGAAAAAGTTGGGAGTATGTGAGTGTGGTTGGTCCATCTTTATCCTTATGTAGCTAGTATATTACAACTTTAGAGACTCTAGTGCATGGTTCTTTGTATTTTTTTGGTTAGTTTAAGAGTAAGGTGGACTGAGGATTGTATAGATTGACTAGGATTATGCACTACACTTGTAAATCTAGAAAAATTGAATTTTAATGGAAATGGGTGATTGGGTCCTGCCCAACTTGGTCAGATTACAGGCAAATTTGGTGAAATAGACTGAAATGGGTTGATCTGACTTGGCCTTAGGATGGTTGGGTCTGAGTTGTGGATGTTGCAATATGGTTTCAGACTCATATGTATGACAAACTCGTTGGGTATTGGCTTCCATTCCACATCTAGTCCTGTGAGTAAATGCGCGATTGGGCAAAAACTTAGGTAAGTGTCTCCCGGTAAAGTTGTTGTGAGGCTGTGAGCCAATCTTACGCAAAACCAAAATGTTATGTTAGTAGGCATTTGTGCGGGTAAGTATGCTTGGTGCTTCGAATTAGGTTAAGATACACAAGGACTAGGTAGATTCTGCAGCCTGTTTTCTTATGAGATACTCCGTAATCAGGATGTTTTTTTTAGTACTTTCAAGATCAAGTGTATATTGGTAGCACTTCAGATCTGTTCTTTTATAAATTTGGGTAAGAAGCCCTAATTGGTGTTCTTACAAGTTGTAAGATTTGAATCTAATGCCATCCAATGAAGCTTGATTATCACCTTATCTATTATCATATGTTGAGGAAATACACACTTTAGTCTTTAATCTGATTGTGGAAATATAGTAATTCTAGTATATCTGCCACTGTATCCATTAAAATAGTTGAGAATACTGTAAGGAGCATATCTGCAAGTCCTTTTCTAAGAGTATGATAATAGAATAATCCTCAACAGATGCCTCCATTATCAGTGCCACCAAGTAAGTAGGGATTCTCTGCAGAACTTTATGATTTCTTTTTGTTACTGTTTAGTTGAGTTGTGAAAAGCTTATCCATAGTGAATGTCTATCAGTTGGAATTTCTCAGCTTGCTGTGAAAGGGGTTTGTGCTTTTTTCCGCACTTTAACAGCTCAATGAGGAGGCGTATTAAGGAATAAAACCATTTTTGAGGCCATGGCCATCAGGTTCGACTTTTTGTTGAGATGGTCTTTCCGCATACTATATCATAATCTAACACATAAAGTATCTTTTATCAATTATTGGCGATTCCGACTTGCTTGATTGGAGGGCAAATGACTTTATGCGAAGGGCAATGTAAAAAAAATGTCTGCTGGTGGAATTACCTCAATCAGTACAATTTGTAAATCTCACCTAACCTATACTTTTCGAGGGAAGGGCGCTGTTTATTGTATTCTTATGTATAAGACAGGGGAGCACGAGTTATGCAGCTCCTGTCCCAAAGTTGAATTCAAAATTATATGGATTTTGTTGGAGACACTGGTATAAAGTCGAGTTTTTCTGATCTGCAGGTGTTTTGAACTTCAGAAGGTTCCGTGTCAGACAGCCGTGCAGTAACGCAGCACTACTCAGGTAGTCAGGTCGACAATAAATTTACTGTCAGACCTTCTCACCAAAGTTTTTGCATTTTTGTGCGATAACTAAACGCAATACTAGATATAAATGGAAGTCCTTGTAGAACAAAAGGACCAGTATTTATACTGTCAGTTTTGGCAAAATTTTACAGCCTTAAATTGAAGGCAAGAATTCACTCTGAAATCTTAAAAATTTAACCCCTGTAATTTCTTACCATGTCTTCTCTATCTAATGGTACAACACTAACAGTAATTCTGTCTTCATCTTCCACAGATGTTGTGCTACCAATGATCTTATTACACGTGTCGACCAAAGACTGCCTACAAGTAGGACATGAAGAGTGTGAACTAAGCCACTTATCTATGCATATAACATGAAACCCATGGTGGCATTTTGGTAAAATCCTCACCAACTCTCCTGCCTCAAACTCTGATAAGCATATCACACACTCTGTATCCAACCCCTGAATCTTCTCTTCTTTTGAGTACTTGATCACTGGAAATGTCCTTAATGCCCTCTTATCCACACCAAATTTACCCTTTTGTTGGGTAATTATGTTGTTGTGATTAAGCCTTTGACTGATCACATTTGAGAACTTAAATATGCACCTAAGCAAGCAGTTCACACATAGGGAGCATATTAGAGCACATAGTATGACTGATAGAACCATGATGACATTTGCATCAAACTTGCTAGTAACGGGGCGCGACAAAGGGTATAGTTGGTAATTTAGTGGTGGCGGTGCTGGTACAGGATACAGTGGGGTTTGCAATAGCAATCTTCTTGAGTAGTGAAGATTAGCTATACTAATTTCTTGTGAGATTGAGCTAGAGAAATGTTTAGTTAAGAAAAACATGTTTTAAGTTATTTTGGAGTTGATTAGGATAGAGTGTTTGTTGTATTAGGGAAGATTATATAGGATTTAGGAGAACAATTTTTTGTAGATATATCATTATATTGTTAGATTCTCCCTTTTTTCCCTACATGTTTGTTGTTGATATAAGTATGGTTCACACATCTTTAGCTCTAATCATATCATCCATCATTAAATTAACAAGCTAAGTAAGATATTTCTTGTTTAGGGTATAGACATTAGAGATAGGGGAAAGTGAGAGAGATTCCTTATTCTTTTCTTAAGTATGTTCTTTTTGGTGCCTAGACAATTAGTGGGCATATACAAGGAACAATAGAAGTGTGCAATTTACTTTGCCTTTGGCTATGTTCAATGTTGGGTATGAATGTATGATAGTGTTACACGAAGTAGTGAAAACAGGTGAGCTTTTAAGGTTTCGATGACCATTCATTTCAAATCATTTCCGAGTCATTATGTGGTAGGGCTAACTGATCATAGATTTCCTTATCGAACTTTTACCTTCTCTTCGACGAAAGTCGAAAACCATAAAAGGGCAATGCTTAGGACTAGGGCTGAACAGAGGTACAATGACTTTTGCTTGAGATGTTAAAAGAGGAGAAAGTGGGGAAAGATTTGGATTTGTCGCATAATCTCAGATCATCAGCCATGATATGTGTAAACCTGAAGTAAGCTGAGGTAATCTGAGATTAAGCTGCTCCAAGTTTTTTCCCTCATAAAGTCATAATATATACTAGTAGTCATTTATTTCATAGAATGGAAGAAGAAATAAAGTTGAGATTAAAGTAATTAGCTCCCCCCTGTTTCCCATTTACGTACAAGTTTATCCAATTAAATCACTAAGGAAAGAAAGAGCGAAAGAAAATCACTAAGAAATGTGATCATATGATTAAGCACATAAACAAGTATGTGGTTACTGATTAAAGTTCATTTAGCCACTAATTAAAGTTGGATGAGCCACTAATTTGTGAGCAATATTGAACTTTTTAGGCCACAGTGAATTCGTAATCTTAGTTGGCTTCTTGTCTTTCCATCCTCCTCGCTCCCTTTACGTTCAACCCTTCTATACAAAACTTTATCTAAGTCGAGTAAATCTCGCCCATGACATGTAACTATTTCATCATTTTTATCGGAAGTTAAAGTTTCATGAAGTTTATGCATTTTCCGGTCTGGTAATGGGAAAACTTGGTCAATCTGTCAAATTTATTTACATGACAGCAAGATAGTATGACATTTTAGGCCAAGCAACCAAATTCTCGAGGTCATAATCTCATAGACATACTATTTCTAGATAATCTGTCACTTCTTTATTACATTGTTGAATACAACATTGCTTAATCTTCATCACTAAGGACGGCGTAAAGAGAAAGGGAGAAATTATATGGGTAATAATTTTGCCAAGGCGTAATTATTACTCCCAAAGCAGTTTCATTGAATCCGGTCTATATAGTAGACAAATTTACCTTGGAACATACTAATTTGCCTAGACAAAATTATTGCGAATGATATAACATGGATCCAGCATAATCTTGTAAAACCCTCTAACATAGTAGTCACTATTTTGCGTAATATATAAATATACCCTATGCTAATGAGTTAAAAGCACTCGCAATGATGTTCCTAATTAATAGCATATACAGTAGTTGTATACCCCGTAATCCCGTATAGTGCTTTAGTAAAAGGAAAAATGAACAAAAATAATCCAACGTTTTATTGGTCTTCTAAAGATAATCCCACCTTACCATATGTACAGTAATAATCTAACGTTTCAATTTATCTTCCAAAAACAGTCCGCATCTGACACACGTTGTATTCCGTCCAAAGGTGTGTAATCTTACTCGTCCAAACCATGAAGATGACCTAAATATATATTCTAATCACCTTGGAGACTCGAACTATGGATGATTAGATCCAAGAAATGTTATATTTCTCTGTTTTTGATGATACAAATAGAATTCTCTTACCAACAATTTAACACTCGCGAATTTTGCGATTGAACTATGAGTACTGCAGTCTTATTTGTCCCAAAAATATTCATAGGAGGGAGAGAATACTTCAACTTGTTTATTTTGATTAGGCACTGACTGACTGACAACAATGTCCTATCAAAAGAAAAGGTTTAAATCAAATAGAAAAACCCATTGGTATTGACATATTGTGAACCATAGATGATGGGCAAATAGAATCTAAAGGCTAGTCGTTGAAGTTGTGGTGGTCGTGGTCGTTGTTGGAGATGGGTTTGTGCTCGAGCCTGCCTTACAGGAGAGCCTCAGGTTTCGGCACGATGAATTGATGATGTTAGTAGGAGACAAACTTTGAATTAAGAAAGAGGAGCCTTTGGATGGAATTTATTAATATAACATCCATTAGTTAGTTACTTAGTTTCGGACTGTTTTTAGAAGATAGTTTGAAATGCTGGATTATTTCGTACATATGATAAAGTGGGATTATTTTTAGAAGATCGGTAAAACGTTGGATTATTTTGTGTATTTTTCCTTTTTTTTTTTTTTTTTTTTTTTTTCTGGCAAGTAGTTACAATGATTATTGTAAAAGCCACGTCAGATCATGCTTACCGGAGATTCTTTGTTCCGGAGGGGTTTCGGGATAATTCTGTAACTCAAGGTTAGATGTCGGGTTAGTTTTGTTAACGTTAAAAGGTTAATTGGGTTATTTTTAGAAGACAAGGCAAACGTTGGATTATTTTTATTAAATTTGCCTTATTATTATTATTATTATTATTATTATAAAATACTCCAACACCGAAGTGGGATGTCTCGTTAATGCTACTTTAAATATCAAGCACTATAATCCCAATACTACATTTAGTTGGAGTTTTGAAGATATAAATACAAATTATTTAACGTTTGTTCTTTTCGTTTCACTAGGATTCTTAATTGTTGATTTGATTTTGATTTTTTCCTACATATTCAAATTGAATGTTGGAAACCAGAGGGATGTAGTAGAAAAAACAAAAAAGAAAATAGGGTTAATACTACAAATATTAGAATAGTCGCGATATTAAGTTGTAAAACTTCAAAACTAGGAATCGAATCGAAAAGCATTGTACGTATTAAAATTCTATTAAAGTGGTACACTAAATTACGCATGGGGTGGAATAAAATATGTTATTATTGTAAGAAAAAAAAAACTAATTATTTCTACCTCAACCATCGATTTAGACTGTTAATCGAGAGATGATTCATTCACCAAGAATTTAAATTTTAGGTCTCATCAACTCGATTATGGACAATAGACTAATTATCATTTTTCAAGTGAATATCACTAGCCCAACATTTGGGCTAAAATCAGGTGAATAAGTCAATTTAATTTGGGCTACTACCAAATCCAAAAATGCATTTTTCCTCGTTCGAATCCACACGTATATCCAGAATCACAAAGACTCATAAATGATTTGGGCTCACTAATAAATAATGATTTCCGAAATCAATTAATTAGCCCACATTATTTAGTGACGTGTCACGTTTCTCTTGGATCAAATCTTCGATAACACCGACTTAACTAAATGATCACTTTGTAAACATTAAATTAATCAAATGTAGAATTTAGCAGAGAAAACCATGTTTAGGAGAAGAAAACAACAACCTTTAGTTTGTATATGGTACATGTTATATTAATAACATAAGTGAGTTTTTTTGGATTTTCGACAGCTAGTTTGAAATTATCTCACATATTCAAATTGAATGTTAAAAAATCAAAGGAACAAATGGAGTTGAAAAGATTAGACCGACTTACAAAAGCAATTAAATATTACAAATATTTTTGACTCAGTTGGTAGATTGATGGACAACTTTTTCTATCGCAACAATAATCGCGATGTTGTGTTAAAAAATTTCAAAATCAAGAATCTAAAAACAATAATTGTTTTAAAATTCATTTATAGTGGTGCACTACATTACGCATGAAATGTAATAAAGAAATTATTATGGTAGAAAACTATTGTTTCTACCTTAATTATCAATATAGAATTTGATTGTAGAAAATGATTCATTCACCAAGAAAAGATACACACTTTTACAGTTTCGCTCTACCGATACGATTATTGACTTTCACCCCACTTACACGATTATTGGCTACGGATTAGAGGGCTGTTTTTTCAACAACATTTATCAATTGAATACGATTGATAACTTAATAAGACAAAAAAAAAGTCACCTACCAAACATTCACTTCCTGGTTGCAAGTCATAATATTCTCTTCTCCCACCCTTTTTATCTAATTCCCTCATTTTCTCTCTCCTGTATGCTCCCATTGTTTACTCCGTCAGCAACATTATCTTACCCAACCTCATCATCATCATGCAATCGGTGCCAATTATCAAGCGCCACCACCATTATCCCCTCTTCATCTTCTTCGCGGATCACCATCAAGCACCACCACCATCTCGTAGATCGAGGCTGTTTGAATCTTCGTCGCCCTTGTGGTATCTACCTTCAATGGGTCACCTCACTGGAAAAGGGTTTAGGGTCAGCGGCGTCGGGAAGTGAAACCATAAACCCTTTTTCGGCCACCCTTAACAATCCTCGATTTTTCTACTTTTTTTCGGGTCCAAGGGTTCACCCCGCCCATCATAGGGTGTTTTATGATTTCGACGGCGAAACCATCGGAAAGTTGTGGTCCGTTTGCAATTTCCGGCGACGATGTGTTTCTTGACTGGTGGTTGGAGAGGTGGTCAATATTGTGACTAGTTGTGGGTTCTTTTGGACGTGGATTGACTAAATTACCCCCAAAATTTGCTATGAAATGTCTATTATGCCCCCGTTATCAGCACTATTCCTCTGATAACTGTTTTCGATAATTCAGCCCTCTACGGATTATGTATTATAATCGTGGATCACAAAGCCCAACATATGAGCTCAAATCAAGTGAATACGTCCAATCTAATTTGGGCTGCTAACAACAAATCCAAGAATGCATATTTTTGTTCGGCCCTCATCAACACACATGCGAAACTACAAGACCCGCAAATAATTTGGGCTCACTAATAATAACTAATCTCCAAAAACCCACAAATTAGCCCACATTTCCTGTGATGTGTCATGCTTTTATTGAATCAAATATCTAATCTCACCTGTTTAATTAAAAACATCACTTCATACGCATCTAATTAATCTCAAAAACTATAGGATTATTTCAAAATGATAGAATTTAGTAGATAACACCATATTTGGGGAGATAATGGTTTAACATAAAACTGGAGCAAATAAATAAATAAAATAGCAATAATATGAGAGTCAATACAATTTTGATTTTATGCTTACTACTACTACCTCCCAAATTTTTTTACTTCTTACTCAAATTCCAGTAATTGGGTTTTTGCGATAAACTGATTTTGATACGTTCTCTCTCCTCTTTTTTTAGTTTTTCGGGGCTAAATTTCCTGCTCAATTTTAATTTTTTTAATTTTTAGGGTTCATCGGTCCAAAAGATAGAAACTTTCTACTACTTTGGAATTGTTCAGACCAAACCCAGTTGGATTTTTTGCCCTTTTGAGTTGTAAGTCCACTTTCTCTCTCCTCTTTTCTTAATTTTATGAAATGGGTTTGTCTTAGAATTTCCATTTATTTGCTGATTATGACTTAAATTGTTGTAGTGTAGTAGTGGGTTAGTTGTAATTTTTGATTTTTTGCTGAAATTTATGGTGATTTTGACTTAAATTACTTGCTGTTTGATTGCCCTTGTAATAAATTGTTATGATCGAATTTGTATGATTTGGGTACTTAATTTCTGCTGGGTTGATGATCAGGAGTTGTTGCATGTGGTTTAGTTTGCATTTTGGTGTTAGTTTAGTTGAAATTTGTGTTGTTTTTGCTCGATTTCGTGGTGGGTGATGGTTGGATTGAGCATTTCTTTGCTGAATTTGGTAACAGACTGATGACCGAGTTCGAAATTGCGATAATTGGGTACTGATTGATCCCCTTGTTGAGAGTTCTGGTCTGAATTTGGACTGTTTTTGAGGGAATTGGGTGATTTGAGAATGGCGTCGTCTGGGGGTAATGTTCATTCGGATACTGCAAAGAAGGAGCAGATTATTACTGAGTTTTTCACAAAGACCTTACAGATAATACTTGAATCTAGGTCCCCTTACATGTCGTCCCGGAATTTTAGTGGGGAGCAGGTTGTATCATCGCCATCTTCATCATCCTCGTCTTCTTCGAGTTTTAGACCTAGGGATAAATGGTTCAATCTGGCCCTCAGGGAATGCCCTGCTGCCTTGGAGAATATTGATTTTTGGCGTCAGAGTAATCTTGAGCCAATGGTTGTTGATGTGATTCTGGTGCAGCGATCTGCTAGTTGGGATCCAATGAGTTTCTCGCCAAGGGGGGATTTTGCTCAAGATCCATCCTCCAAGGAGCCGTATCATAATTTTTTGAACTTGGAGCAAGATGAATTTGGTGGTGATCAGAGGACTGAAAAGGTTATTGAGAGATGGGTGGTGCAGTATGAGAGTCGGAAGAGTAGAGTTAGTGGTACAGGAAGCAAAAAATCTGGTG
>JBBYHQ010314935.1:0-16583 GCA_038382645.1 Spergularia azorica | reverse complement strand
CACAACGGGTCCGGTTCTGGACCCGCCGGGTCCTAAGCGGGTCCGAGTCCGGTTCCGGGTACCCGCTTTTTTTGCTCGCCCCTAATTAAAGCAATAGAACCTCCATTAGAGTGAGACAAATCAGCCTCGTTTTGTGTGCACGTCTTCCCATAATCTCAATTCGAAAAGAAATTTGATTTCATACGAAATTAAGCTAGTAAAACAAATGAAAATAAGAAAATAAATATTCCCTCTTAGAATATTTTTAATGTGATTTAGAGATTTGACAGACCTTCTCCAACAGAACTTTTAGCCAAAAGTGAAGTGAAATGAAGCTTGCTAATTGGTACTTCTGTTTTCCTTAGAGTTTTTACGTTAGGAATTTATGAAGAGAACAAGTCATTTGCGCTTAGGCGAGTGATGATAACATGCGTACATTTACCTCACCATGTTAATATGTCGAATGCTGGAAGCGAGAGCAACCATCGACACTCACTCTAATAAGAATGCTAATCATACCCGTCTGCCCCATAACCTCTACCAAGCTCAAATCAAGTTAGTATAGTGATTTTTTTAGTTGGGGTCAAATTGCTACATTCGCCGATTTTTTTACAAATAGAAGCTTTGGTCAAGTTTGAAACCAAATGCTGACCATATGTTCCAATTCAAAAGTCCACATTGACCCCTCCAAGAAGTGGGGATGTGTTTTGGGGGTTGGTGTTTGCGAGCAGTGACAAAATAAGTCAAACAGATGGTCAGTTAGTTAGCGGCAGCATTTAATTTGTAGGTGACACTTTGAAATGTCAATTTACAGGTGACCCAGAAATTTACACAGAAGACAGACCCAGGAAGAATGAAAGACAAAGACATCTTTGAACTGCTGATTATAACACCAAATGACCAAATATCCATTTTTGAGCTCTTTTCCCCCCAAGACGTTTGTGCCCGCAAACATAAAATGAGATTACATGGGAGAATGCAGAATTACGGAGCTAGACCCTTAACTTTCAATGATGCACTTACGTAAAGGTAAACCAAACGGAAAGAACCTATTTATCGCACCTAAAGAGGCACAAAGGACAATTGGCCAGCCATGGATCCTTTTTTCTTCTTCCCGAATTGTAGTATACGCAACCAACTACCCCCCCACCCACCCCAAAAGAAAATTTTATTTACAGGCAGTTCACTAATTTCCAAATCCTACCTCCGCCCTGCATGCGACAATTCTCATCGCTCATAAATCTGCAAGCCATTCACGACCCTCTCCCTGAGTTCTTTCCCGGTGTTAGGGCAGTAATAGGAGGTATAACCGTAGAAGTCTGAGAACTCAGTATCAACTAAGCGCCCTCACCCAAAATTTGGAAAAAAAAAAAGTATCAACTACACAATCTGGCCACTAGAGCTGATGGCATCTTCAGCAGATAAAGAGACAAATGTTTTGCATTTTAAAGCTAACAGTATGGCCCCTGAAACATTATGATCAGAGCAGTTGACTTTCTGAGGAAGCCATTCCCTCGATCACATCCTCCGTTAGTGTCTAAAATTTTGATTTAAACTCACTATCACTAGAGCTACTTACTCCACCAAAGCTATTATATTACCATGAACAGTGGGCGCTGTCGAGTTCATCCGTTAACCCTCAGATACAGCCTACAGCTAAGTTCAAAGCCCAGTTGGATCTTAGTCTTACAAAACTGATCGGAATATAACATATCACTTGGCAAGCCTCTAGTGATAAGACTACGAATGAGTGTTGTATGGTGTAGGCGAAGCCTTTCTAACCTGACCAATGTGAACTGCTACACAGGCACCTAGTACATTTCAGCTCATAACCTGAAGAACTTGCTATTTATGCACCTGATTGTACAATAGCCGATATGTTGAATCATGCTTCAACCACCTCGTTCAGTATTGCTCCATTGCAATTGGTCAAGTTAAACCCAATCCTATTCCAAAAACAAACGAACCCAATTTAACCAAATGTTTACGGTTACTCTGAGAGAAGTCAAGAAGGATCTCTTTACCATTGTCATGAAGAATTCCAACAATAAGACTCATCTTCAGAACCCCTATTTCATCTATCTGCCTCGATTCTTCCACTAAGAATTTGTCTAGGGGACGTCCTTATTCAAATACTTCAGCAAGTTTAGCTCAAAGCCGACTTCGGTTACTAGGTTTGGGTTCATCCTTAATACTGATATCCCTTCAACAAGATTTAATTATTGATCATTCTATGCCTACTTCCTATACCAGAAACTCGAAGGAGAGTTGTCAAAGAAGGAAAGCGAGCGCAATCTACTGCACTATACTCCTAATGTCCGACTAGTATCTACGACTAGAAAGAAATCAAAGCAAAGGAGAAACATAAACAGCTGAGAACATCTCAAACAAGGGCACACATGACATTTTCTTCTCAGAATCTTTTCCTTCCTAGTGTCCAGGAAAACTTAAATTTAAAGGCTACTAATCTGGATACTGGAGCAGGTGATAAAACAATAGACCACCGCAAAAAAACTTGATGGATGTGTCTGAGGGAATAAGTTAGATAACCAAGAATAAAAAGTAAACATAAACCATATAATATGACTATGTATTTGACTTTTGATTACCTCGTGCTCAGCATTACATCTTCACATAAACTATGCACAAATTGCATCCATAAAACATCATACTCCTTAAATAATAAAGAGCACACAAATATAGCAAGTGCACAGATCATGAAGTTGTACAGAGTCGAGATGTCAGAACTCAGAAGGAATAAGTTGGAAGCACAAGAAAAGACAGACCAAAGCTTTGACTTTCGACCTACATGATCACACTCTTCAAAGTTCTCAATCGCACTTCACTAAACTTAATGTCAAAGATTATTAGTTTGATGAAACTTTATACGTTTGCACCATCTAATTTATTCGGATTCAAGCCAGATCGTCCCTCAATGATTTGGCTTGAATCCGAATATCTAATTTTATGAACTTCTATAAAAATGGGGGAATATTGGTACTCCTCTATAGTTTTCTTGCACTCCCAATGACTCATTTTTCTTTGACAAGTTGGGGTGCCGGAGAACTCTCATGGAGTGTCAATAGTCCCAGCCTTGAAATTAGTAGATAGATACCAGAGAGTAACTGACCCACCAGTCACGGGGTCAAAAAAGTGATCAAGTGGGGGCTTGCAAATAGCAATTTTGGGATCATATAATAAGAGTAATCCCTAGTTTAAAACTACAAATATCTGCTAACTAAGTCACTAGGCACCCTGTAGAGGTCACTTCGAGATGACAAAATGATATTATAAAACTGCTTAAAACTTAATCTGCTGTATTTTTAAATGAAAGGACCAAAGGCTGGTGACATATATCTGACGTACTTGTTAGATCAATGTCCTCATTCTTTCAAAGAGTTGAACTACACCAGACAATGCTGACCTAAGTCAAATGTCATCTACAACATAATGCAACATGGACCTCGTCAAAGCTTAAAATCTTCAATAATAAATTTTTAATAAGAATTCGACCGAAACATATTTTCACAATCAAGATGTTGACAGCACAGCACAAGGCCTGGCAAAAGTTTGAATCTTCAAGACATGAAATGTGAAGAAAATTAAAAGGATGGAAAAGGTCCTACAATTTCACAGCAGCATCTAAGGACGAACCAAAATTATGGGAGGTGAAGGTCAAAGGAGAAACAGAAAGATAAATGTGATAATTAAAAGAAAGATGGAATACAAACAGGCCTACTTCAAATATTGATTTCAGGTGCAAATTCTCAATAAGAAGAGCAAGGCAAGCTACCTCCTAACTCAAGCTGCACGCGACTCTTTCATGTGTCTTTGCCAGAACCAGAAGCACCAATACCTTGTTGCCTACGATTATGGATATCCCAATTAAACACCCGGGCGACTGTAACCTGTTGGTTCATTAACAAACAATTAGCAAGACTGATAGTTCGGTAGCTTGGCAGTTGGCACAATAAGTAGAAATCAGGAAGTTGATAACCCACCTTCAGGTCAGTCTCATTAGAGCCATAGAGGCACTAATTGGGGATTCTAAAGGGAAGTTATGGCTCAAGTCTACATCATTACAAGAACATGTCTTAGTTTCAAAAAGCCAGCTAGAAGACGTCAAGCTTAACAGATCCTAAAATGGCCAAGTTCCGTCAAGTCTAGAATGTGATTCTTACAAAAGCATCAAAATTGTAAACTCAGCAGGAACCTCAATAAAGAAAATAAACCACGGCAATGGGATGATAGTGATGGAAGTTCACAACATTAAACACAGCTATCACATACTTTTTCTAAGGCAGCCTTTGCATAACAATAAGGTTACGTTTGGTGGAGGAGGTGTAATGTAATTACCATTACCACCTATTTAGCCCAAATATAGAGGAGAGTGTGGGGGTTGAATGCAATGCCGAGTTGCCGACTACAAAGTAATGAAACCTCCATTGAGCTAACGGTAATCACTATTACATAGGTTTGTTGAGCGATAGCGATTACCATTTGCTTAATGGAGATTTCATTACTTTGTAATGGGCAATTGGGCATTGCAATCAACCCCCACACTCTCTTCTATTTTTGGGCTAAATAGGTGGTAATGGTATTACATTACACCCCTTCCACCAAACAAGCCTTAAGGGTGACACCTGACTCCTTTCATCGTTGTAATCTGTAATCCTTTGATTCTACTTCTCTTATCCCTCAATAATTTACTTCTGTTGACTTAGTTGGTTTAGCAATACAAATTCTATGCTGTAAGTTGGGAACTCAATAATTATGTACATAACACCGTAAGCATCACAGATAAAGAAATTGATTGTTCAGACTCGACCTTTGGTGCGTTTTATGACCAGGGCGAACTCCTGTTAAGTGAGCCTACTTGGGAGGAGATAGTGACACAATTTTAGAGGGAAGCAAGATCACTGGTTAGCCAATCTCAGAGTCGATTACTTAGAGCACCTCGCTATATTAAACTCCCTTAGTTTTCTATTGTACCTGTCAAGTGCCAACCCCAGACATCAGTGGTGTCTCATGCTCTAGATTGGTATTTTGTTGTATCTTTAGCGGAGCCTTGGTGCACCGGTTAAGGTGCTGCTGTCTGATGGGTAGGTCACGGGTTCAAGTCCTGGGAGCAGCATCTTGTTCAAAAATGACAAGGGAAGCCTTGGCCCCTATGCTCCCTATACACCCTTGTGGTAAAACCCTTCCCCAGACCCTCGCCTTGCAGGGAAGCCAATGTGCACCGGGCTGCCTTTTACTCTGTAAAGGCCGAGTCCCACGTCCCATACCCAGAAAGAGCATATATATGCAGATTTCAGCTGACTCATTGTTAGTGACATTGAATTCTTTTGAAATTGGTGGGGTGAAGAAGAACAGTGTGACAGGAGCCCAGGATAGCTTATGAACTTCTTCAACTGAAGAGAACTCCACCCTCTCCTTTCCCTCTCCAAAAACACAGGTTCACTGCGTTGGTACCCAATACAATCTTACCTCTTGACCTGTTCCCGTCATCCCGTCCTGATGTTCAAAATCAATCCTACGCTACTTAAAAAGAATCTATTTTGCCAATTTACCTGGGTAATAGTCACTTGGTCCCGTAGAAATTGTAGATCACCAATCAGCACATCTAAACTGGCTTTGGCATTTTCCAGGTTCTTCTGCAAAAGAGAATTGGCCTGCAAAAGTGTCGCACAAATATCATTGGTTTACATGTCGAAACCTGAAGGGAAGGAAAGCACATTTAGAGAACTGTATGGCCACCTCTTCACATGTATACTCTAACATCACGTTTGCCCCCAGCCATAAGCAAACTGAATCTGAATCCTCAATACGAGCACGTGAATAAATGCCTTCAGAAACCTCAAAATCAGCTAACAAGGCCTGCACAGAAAAATAATTCAGCCTTGCATAACAAGTTTGAACATATACGCATCATATACATCCAGCAACTTTAATTAACCATTATGCTACTTAGCCATGAGGACATACAAATTTAAAATCACGTGAACAATCATGAAACTTAAGTATCTGTTTCTTTAGAGTCCAGACAAGCTTGATCCAACGTAGTAACTGACAGTTCGAACACTCTATTTTCACAAGTAGCTTGGGAAATGAGTTTTCTAGTGAGACAGAAGAAATTTATGAGTAATCTAGATTCTAGAAGTTTAGAACAAAATTTGAAGGTTTTCCAAAAATACTGACACCAGAGATGCCACTTTCTTGAGCTCACCAGCAAGTAAACTAGAAGAAGAAATCTCAACGGTCTACTAAGAATCAGCACTTCACTCATTAAGGATGAAAATTTTGATCAAAACTCACTAACAAAATGGAAGTGCTAGTTTGATTTTATAATATTTCATCCACAATCGACCACTACATACAGCATAGAGCATGGCTTGAGCACATGACAGGAGAGCTTTTTGGAGCGAAAACTACTACAGTGATAATTCTGGACACTACAGAGACTAATTATATACGTAGTATAAAGGAAAAAAAATTTCACCAGAAAACAATGTAAGCTTAGAGGACAAGAAGTTCTATGGGTAAGAAATTACAGAGATTTCCAGTTTATTAGGAGGAAAGAAATCAAATAGCACTCGTCTTAGCCTATAGTGAGGTTATGAAATCAACTCTCCCTTGCACGTAATTCCAATTCCCAAGGGTTAACTTACTACATACTACTGTCGATCGTATGATATAGAAAATTTGAAAAGAAAGGGAGGGGAGGGAGACAGAGATCATCCCTTACTTGGATAGAGGATTTAGTAAGCAAGAGGAGGTAGTAGGAAGGATCTATTTTCCTTCCCTCTTCACAAATCTAGATTCCTCCATAGTGAAAAGATCTGAAGGTAAAATGCAAGCCCCTTCCCCTCCAACGCTCCAGACATTGTATTCAAACGAGCTTATGGAGCTCTTGGTGCTCCACTCACGGTCCTTTTAAAGTATAATACGAAACTAGACTGAGTAAATAATTATCCTAGAACATAATGTCACAAGCCTCAAATTGGTTTGATAACGGCTTGACTATCGATGGTTATTGCTTGTCAGACACATGACTTCTTCATGGATCAGCATCCAAGTACTACAAATATGCACAGGAAGCTAATGAATCAGACTATACTCCTCAAGGCAACAACTCAAAATACGGTCAGTGCTGCACTTCTTGATAAGAGGGGTTTGGCATAATTTGCACTTAGTTAGTGTAAGTGTAAGCCACTCACTACAAAGCTACTGAAACTCTACTACTAGTTTCATGATAGAGATAACAAGACAAGAATCGGCTCTCTTAAGAGTAAAAAAAAACATTACACGATGCCTCAAAGACCCCCTCCATAAGGCAGGGGGGGGGCAGATGCAGCAAGCATTACCCTACATTGAAAACATAGAGAAGCTGCTTACATTTGACCTACAATGAGAATTGTTTCGAGAATCGCACTGACTGACTGCTATTTTACAATACAAGAAGCGCAGCCAATTTTGTGAGCCATCTTGCTTTATTCCATGATTTCCCTTAGCCAAAAAATAGTCGAACGAAAAAATAGTGCTCCTCAAAAGAAGAGGTAGAAATAGTGTAACCACAAGTTTGTCTCATACTACTCCAAACCAGACGTAAATATTTCCGGACTGACCCTGTTTGGGGTCCAATTGGCCAACTGATCTGTAGTCAATTGGCCAACTGATCTATAGTCCCTTTCACATAAGTTTTCAACAAGTAGATGACACACTGCTCTTGAAGAGACATTTGTAAACACACACAAAAAAAAAAAAAAAAAAAAAAAAAAAAAAAAAAACAACTAGCACTTCTATCAAGTAGAGCGTCAAGAGTACAATGCCATTTCCATATCAAAGCCAATTAATAATATTTGTACAGGAAAAGGGTAGACAAAATTTGTTTCTGACTACAACCAATTGATTTATGATCTTAATAAAAAAAATAATGAAGCCAACATCAATTGAAGAAAAAAAAAAGTAATATGTAAATAGAAAAACAGCTACCAAATCTTCAATTAACAATAAAACTTCATATTTATGAAAGGGTAGTCACACAATGTTTTCTTCAATCAGGCATTACAGATAGGTTTTTGGGTACATAGGAGCAGCAAATGCTGCGGAGGCGGGGTGTTGGTCAAGCACAATACATGTAAGTCAAATAACAAGAGAAATGTCATTGCTTTCAGATAGACATCACAGCCAAGTTCAAATATTAGGGCTGCAAATGAGCCACTGCGACTGGAGTGCACATGTTTGTTGCTTTTCATCTGCTATCTGTGTTGTCTCAAGTCCTAGCTAAGACAATCATTCCCTAGCTAAGAAGCCCTTTTCAAAACACCATCACAATCAGTAGTGGATTTCAGATTTTCCAACATCAACTTTCTTTTTCATTTTCTTATTTCTCTAATACACTAGAATTGACTGTTAGAGTGTCCGCCTAGGTGAGCTAAGACCCGAGGCGCCTAAAAAAGAGCAAAAGTTTCAGAGGAGATGGCTTTCAAGCTCCGTGAGCTCCAAATTAAAAATTTGCCCCTACCATTTCACCCTCTGGGACGACCTTAGTAGCAACCAAATCATCTAAAGTGAACTCCTCTTCTAAAGGTCAAGAAGGGGTGCTCCTGCCTTCCATAATCTAAGGTGGAGCCTCAGATTTACCCATGGTCAAGTCCAATTCCTACCCCTGCCCACAAGAGGACTTAATATCCTCCTCCATAAGACCTCCACTCACTAGCTCCTCGAAACATCGAGAATCCATCAGCGTCAAAGTCTGAGCAAGACCCTACGTTCCAAAAGAATGTGGAAGCCCATCTGAATTCATAGTGTGCAAACTATGTGAGGAAACGACTGCATGTCAATTTGTTTATTAGGGTCTTTTTCCTTCTCAAGAGTACCAATCAGGTAAGCCAACGGCCAACCCCAAAACAGTTTGGGAAATAAGGCTTGGTTGTTGTTGTCCTTGGTCTTTTTCCTTCTCAAGGGTACCAATCAGGTAAGATGGATGTAAAGAAATCACCTAATATCAAGGTTTAAGACAGGAGCTATGTTACTCAAACTTTGTTAGAGTTTCCAAAACGGTACATGTCCAAGTATCAGACTTGACTATTTTATGCAACAAACTCATGCTAATTTTTTTTACACTGAAGAATTAGAGTGGCATACCCATGTCCAAGTGCCGGGTGTCCGACAAGTGTACGCATGTACGGGGAGTAAGAAGAGGAGACCGAGAAAAAAACATACAGCTCTACACCACATGGCAGAAACATTATGACTATACGCCGTACCCACACTACACAGCTCCAACACTCTTCATCAATATTGATCTTTTGTAATATCAAAATCCAGCAAAATGTGCAAACCTCAAGAGGAGCTTTTTTACCCAATTATCATTCATGACAGCACTCAATACGGACGAAGTTGGCCTGATAGGTTCATTCATGACCACCCATCCCTAGACATATTCGAAAGACTGCCTCATCAAATAGAGAATTCCTCTCAAACAAACACAGCCAAAAAGCATCATGCAACGCACATTTTCGCAAGGAGCTTGTGCTCTTTGCTTCTAACTAAACCTACAAACTTAATATGTAAGATATTAACCAAAGAGCTAGGGCATACCCAGTGCTGCTTGCATAACCCAAACAACCCAAGCAAATGAAAAGCCTAACAATGAGGGAACAAATGAGGAGCCTGCATCTATTGTAAATGATTGGCCTACCCATAACTGTTCACCGTGTCTTTTGGGCCTAGTCAAGAGCCATCACAACAAAGGGAAGGCCACTCTTCTTCTCTCCCAACCTCCACAGCCTTGCAAGTGTGTGGTGCAAATTATCCAAATCAGCATTGTTAAATTATAAAACAGTACTAAACACAATGAATAAAAATGGTGATCCTTATGGCGAGCGAACCACAAATTCACAATCTAGAGCTATACTCAAAATGGGGTGATAGAAAGGAAAAATATAACAACGAACCTCACCAGTACCCTTCTTAGCTTGCAACGTGGCAACAATGTCCAAGCACTTCTCAATATCAGGAATCTTTGCCTGCGAATATAATACACATGCGTGAATCAGAACATAGAAAACTTAAATTCTCTAATCTCTATGATTTTCCAAGACGTGCATACATGACAAGCACTTCATGACAAACTGACAAAACCCACAGGTAAAGTTCAATAGGAATAACCAATATTGTTTCTACAGACACAAGACAGTGAAGGCTCTTTTTCTCTAACTGCAAGCTTAATTGAATAAATTTTTAAGGTTGGGAAATAGTTTGATTCCATAGATCATTTACTACATCTTCCTTACTTTCCTAAAGCTAGTCAAGAAGAGGATAACATATATTGCAGATTTCATGAAACCATCTACAAGTTGATGAAACAGAAAGAAATCTAGCATACCTATCTAGCACAGGAGTTTCCAGTAAAGAAATACAGAAACCCAAAAAGCAGATTTTATGCTCAGTGTAAACTATGAAGGTTAATATAGGACCTTCGAGGCAGGGGTAATGTTATCTTATTCAAGAAAACGGCATAATATCAAAGGTTGTCCTAGAAAACCGAGCTCCAAATTGATGGCACCACTCATAAGGACATACTTTTATCTAGGTAAGCCTAATCTATGAAGGTGTTCAGACTGTTCACAATCATGCCTTTAAATGCCCTAGTATTGTGCAGTACCTAGTCCAAAATTCATAGTTACTAATCTAAGTCGTTGAAAGCTTACAAAACTTTAAACTTTATCAAAAAAAATCCAGCACAATTGCCAGCCTGAAAGGGTCTATTTGATTTCTACATCAACAACTTAAGCAATTCAAATGTGTTCCAGGTCCACTCAATCTTTGCAATGTTCATACTTCATATAATCGAGCACTAAAACCTACACAGCTACACTAGGTGCTAGGTCATGTATACACATGGTGAGTGATCAAGTATAAGAACCCAGCGCTACATTTATCCGCCTAAGTTACAAAGACCGGTATCTATCCAGACTCTCACCACTGAAAACATTCCGATGTAAAAAGTGTCAATCATTTCTTTTTGATGTTTGAAAATTGCAATAAAAAAATCACCAGGATGGATGCAAACAGTTTTCAGTGGCAAGGAAGCCCGCAACCATTTTTTTAATATTAACCATGGCCAATAAGAATTGGCACAGCTGAAAGAAAAAGTAAAACCACTTCTCAGGTTCATCGAAATTCCAAGATCAACAGAAAATCAAATTGATTTCAACAAAATAGAAGATATACTATCAACATCACATACGAATCATCGGCTCCCAACCCCAAAGTTTAGTAAACAAATAGAGATACATAGAATGTTAGGGGTTAAAATCGATACTGAAAAGTGGTATAGCTTCTATGACCATATATGGCGAAGAGAAGAGTATCATTTCAATGCATAGACATTCCTAGGAAAAAAATCAGTGAGCAACAGGATAGTATGGAAAAGGGAAAATCACAGACCAAGTATAGAAATTAATAAAACCGATATGTACCTCCATCATGACACTATGATTCACACGTTCCTTCCAAACAGAAAGTAACATGCTAAATAAATTGGGGGGTTTTTTCTTCTTTTTCCCTATGGGGTGAGGGAAAGCTTACAGAAGGGGGTGGGAGTACCTGGAGTTCTCTCTGTTGTGCAAGAAGTTTCATCTCAACTACTCTATATTGTTGAAGCCTGAAAACAATTGCAGTTATCATTGGTTAATGACAAATAAAATGGATGGTAATACTAAGCAAATAGGAATATTATACTATTCTACAATCTAACATAGGCCACACATAATTAACAGATAATACTTCAAGTAATCAGGATTGCTTAAGACATTTCAAAATTATTAGGAAAGAATACCAACTACGAAGTTATAAGTTTTATAAAAGTATTTTCAGACACTCTTGGAATAAAAATGTCGGAACTTGGAAACTCATGATTAGAACAAACACTTCGGAATACAGACATAAGTAACTTACACTTGCACGAGTGTGCCATTCACTCCTCCAAATCAAATCAGGAATCTTAAACATAGCCTACTTCCAAACTATTTTACTTCATGGACAAAATTAATTCCCGCACATTATAGTCTCTATACGCCTATACTTCTGATGAACTAGGGCCATTTTTGGTTTGCTGGATAACAATTACCTAGCAAAGGATATCAATAATCAATATTTCTCTTGTTTGAATCGATTAAGTTAGGGAAATGAGTAAATAAGAAGAAAAAGCCTAAATCTTCCACAGAAATGCGAATGCTCCCCTCCTCATCCGTACATCCCTCCTCGATCTTAATTTCTTACGCACAACCAAAAAACGAAAATTTGATTGAAAGATTATTCTCTACTCCAGCATCTCCATCCAAAACAGTTTCCATTTCACCAACCCGAGTCTACAGGCACACACTCACATCGAAATGAGACGATCAACTACGTTTCGCCAACCATTGGACACGCAAACTAAGATTACCAATACCCGAACTTTCTAACAACAATTACTGAACCATAAAATTTAACTTCAACAACACGCAGCATGAAAATCACATAAATTCATAACATAAACCACTAGAATCCTTAAAAAAAGTAACAATCAAATAAGCTTAAAAAATCAAACTTTATAAGTAAATAAATGATCTAAACATAGAAATGAAGAAAGAGGTCCAACTAAATCAAAAACAATTCATATCATAAAATCAATTAAATTCATTTGCATAAAATAAAATAAAATAAAAGGAGAGAGAAAGTGGAGATGGACCGTTCTTGGAGGAAATTGAGAGTGGATTTGATATCAAGACCTAATTGATCGAGATAAGTCTGGACATCTTCAACAAACGCCGCCGCCGGAATTCCTCTTCTTTCTCTTAACTCCGCGCTCGACGACGCCACTTCCGCCATTAATACCGCCGGAGTAGAGACTAAGTTTAGGGTTTTACGGTGGTTTTGCGGTTGTTTTCGCGGTGGTGAAAGTTCTGCTGCAGTTGAAGGAAGTTGGTTTGGGAGTTTGGGAGTGGAGAAGGAAGTGAGGGAAACTCAAAGTCATGTTTACGACGTCGTATTGGTTATGGGCTTTGATGAGATGGGCTTTTTGATTCGGGTTGACTTTTTTGGTAATGGGCTTTTGATTTGGAGCTTCGGTGTAGAGATTTGGGTTGTTGACTCAAAGGGTATGTCACTGGCCCAAATAGTATTGTTTTGTGAAAGGTAATTGTGGACCGAATGAATTTTAATCCAGTTCTCGGTCTACCAAATAATGCGATTTTTCGTGTCTATTTGATCCATCAAATTTAGGATCTCGGTACGGTCCTAAACCGATGCTCAGCCCTGTTCTCATGTCGATTGTCGGAAACTCCCTCATTGTGTTGGAGTCAATTGATGGGTATAACCTTACTGCCTGTCAACATGGGTTGCTTCATTTAGAAAGTTAAATACAGTATATACATTTTGGTAAGAGGTCGCATTTACACACTAGCAAGCTTCCGTTTTTTTTTAAGGGGCAAAATTTAGTTTTTTCTGTTACAAAGAGGCAAAACCGGAGAAATAAAACTACTATGGGTACTCCCTAGACTCGTAACACATCCTCCAAAAGAATGAATTTTTGCGCGATCCATTCCTCTATTAGTAGCCAATCCTATACGTGATTTGCTTCACGGTATATGTGTTCAATCTTCATATTCCAACTTCGTTGGTCAATTAATGTTGAACGTGCCTGAACGAGTTGATCCAATGCTCCAATTATAGGTACTTCACTAGTAATTATGTTAACACAAGTCTTATTGTTCATGTATTGAACCAGCAGCCTTTAAAAACCATTAACAACAGCTTCTTCAAGCCTAACAACTTAATTGAAGTATGCACATGATTAGAATTCAACAGTATTAATCTCCTTCCCCAATCAAAAGCAATATGAATCTTGATCAAGGTTTAACAAAGCTCACATTTTAATATGTTTTGCATAGAGTCATACCACACAAGTTTGGCCAAGCTAGGATCCTTGGCTACCTTACATCAACCAAAACTTTATTAGGAGTAGAATGTAAAAGACAAGGAAATGACATATATTGGACAAAGTTTTGTCTCAATAGAAGAAGACACCCCAAAGCTAAAAGTGGCGAAGTTCACCTTTTATTTTATGTTTTGTTTTCCTTTTGATTTTTGTGGCAATGACAAGTATATATATATATATATATATATTTTTTTTTTTTTTTTTTTTTTTTTTTTTTAAAACACGAAAAGTATGTTATGCTCTCTCTAGTGGTGAACCTTTTATACACAAAAACACATCGTTGGAGGGGTAAGGTCAATTAAGTGGTTAGAAGATCAATCTGTCTGCGAATTATCCCATTTCTAAATTCTCATACTTGCACAGTTGCACTCTAGTAGTATGGTTCTACATCATTAGTTACTCGCCTAAGTTTCGAAAATGAACACATCGTTTTCGTTGCCTTGCAATTTCTTAGCTTTTCCTTTAGCCGGATTATCCTCCATGGGCCATTCGACATGGGCCATGACTCTATAGTTGTGGTCCATGGATAACTTTAGAGCCATGTTCTGCTAAGCATTTTGGTCTTTTGTGTAGCTTTCACTTTTGTGACTAGGACACTATGTTTGTTGTATGCACATGGGTGGCTTGTTTGACATACATTGCCTAGATTTTGATCACACACTCGTATTCATAAACCAACAACGTATATGTCGTATTCCTTTCCTTTTGGTAATCAATGCTACTCGTGAAAAAGGCTCATTCAGGTAACATTAAAATGGGTTTTTTCAGATAGGTAAAATTTGATCGAATTTTCAACTTAACTAATTGACTCTTAAGATAGAGGGCAGTATTGTAGATTTGTAGGAGTTTCATAATGTCTTGAACTACTATATAACCATATAATCGTATCTTTTAGTTCGTTTACGAAGTAGCAAACTAGCAATGACAAAGCTACTTTTACAAACGTGCAAAAGATATTACCATTGCGTTAACGAATTCACGTATAGGTTTTAAGCGGGTATTATAAGATGCTAAACATTATTTTCTTTTGCATTACATATACGTGAATCTATGGATAGATATGCGACTTATGCGACTTAAGGTGTATGGGCACCTGAAGCAAACTAACAGTGGTGGTCTGTTGGTCTCCTTTATTAGGAGTATACAGATAAACTAAAAGTATAAAAATACAGGTTAAATGCAATAAAAGGCTCTAAACTAAAGTCGTCATCGAAAGCAACATGAGGCTTAAAAGCCACTGAGAATATTTGGTTGTTAATTTTATGTGGATGCATGTTTACAAACTTTGGGAAGCCTAATTAAAATTCGCATTCCTCTTTGCTTCGGTAGCCTTAGAATTGAGTCGGCCATGAATTATATTTGTTTTTGTTCTTTTCATACTGGTATCACTGTCGATTACAATTATATTGAGACATTTTCATGCAAAACTGTCATTTCATTGTGACACTTTGATGAACAAAACTATTCTTTTTTATTCGCACCATCTGTATTAGTTCAAACTTGATTTAAATAGTGCAACTTAGCTCTTCATCCCGACTTTTAGCAGTCTTGCAATTTCAATACTCATATGTAAGCGACAAGTACAAAAAGTGAAATTTGGTGACCTTTCTATAGTTCTATTTAGGGTATCACCTAGCTTGTCCGAATTAATACTAAAAAATTAGAATAAAATGGTCAATCAAGCAATTAGGGCATCATCCTGGCGATGAAGGATATTGTGCCTAAGAGAAGCTAGCCAATCGGCAGCACGAGTCGCTTCATGCAAGATGTGTTGGATAGACCAGGAGGATATTGTATTAAGAGAAGCTAGCCGATCTGCAGCACAAGTCGCTTCATGCAAGATATGTTGGATAGACCAAAAGACGATTCTACAAAATGCGTTTGATATGCCTAATGATAAAGTCTGTGGACTTTAACTACTATCTCAAGAAACCTTGAACGGCTACCGTAATATCTCCTTAATTCAATCATCACATCTTGAAACCCAAATTTAGAGATAGAGATTTACTGTCGACTTTGATAATTGAGTCAAAACTCAACCTCAAAATTATGCTAAGTGAGTCAAACCAATTCAACAAAATACTATGAGCGCGTTCAAAATTCCGAATCAAATGAAGATGTACAAATTGACACAACTTTTCATCATGTGTTTTAACGTCACTGCATATCTAATACTCAAAATCATGCTAATTGCGACGGACCAACTGAATTAAGTGTAAGTATATTTTGGAAGAATACTCATTATCGAACTAGAAACTAGACTATGCACAAGGGGGCTCGGGGAGTGATTAATAGTAGATGTAACGGCTTCTAACCACTAAAGGCATGCCACATGGCCGGCACCAACAAGAATTTGATGCTTAATTGGACCCACTTCCCTTATCTTTTTTAAGTTAATTTATCATTTACGTATGGTTTATGGTTTATGATGAATAAATTAAGTGTGACATTGAGCACTTCTTGCTGTCCTTTCAAAAGATTATCTATACTTTTATATTAATAGTCTAACATTCACGCCCACGTGGCAAATTTTTGTTAGTTGTTAAGGAAAAAAAGCCACGTAGTAGCTGATGTGTCAACACAATATGTACCCTCTGGGAGTTTGCACCTACCTGCC
>JBBYHQ010314904.1:0-16589 GCA_038382645.1 Spergularia azorica | reverse complement strand
TTGAGCCTAGAATCACGGAATTCGTCAGTTCCATCAATGAATTTACCCAAAAGCGAACCTTTATTTACAGGCCTATCCGCAGCGTAATAGAAAACCAAGTTGTAATTTGGTTTGGCTGGGATCTGGAATAACAAAAGTGATAATAACACAGATAAGGGTGGAACCAGCATCAAGAAAGTCAGTGAGAGGACATTGAACAAACAAGAGAAATTATGAACATAAAGACGATGATAAAGCTCCTCAATGAAGATCGCAAACATGCTTCCTAACTTTCACATTCAAAAATAGATATTGAGGGTCCTTGTTCACAAAGACTAGGGATCATATGTAAGTAGCTGTTAACAGCCGTGATGTGCACCTTTGCTTAAACACAAGAATGAACGGAAGAAGGAAAAGATGAATACCTGGAGATTAAACACAAGAATGAATGGAAGCTTTCTTCCGGCTTCTGACTGACATCAAAGTAACAAAAGTGAGGTCATCAATAACTGTAAGACACCAAAATCCAGAGTTTATCTATGTAGCTCTTTTGTGTTATCATATTAGTCATTGGAGTTTTAACTGCACTAGTAAAAGAAGAAAGTATAAAATCTACTCAGACACGCAAGCAATGTATTGAAGGGTAGCACTACATTACCTGAACTACACAGGATGGTCGCAAAGCAATCTTATCAACGCTTTGGTCAGCCTTGAGCCAATCAACAGCTATAAGCTTCAATAGGGGATCTCCGCCTCTAACCTTGGAAAGGGCATCCAACAATTTGTCAGCATTCTCTCAAAAGTTAAGAATCAATTCAATACATGCAGAAGTGAAATATATAGCCACAAGAATTGACTCCTGATTCTTAAATGTCAGCCCCACACCTGAAACTGAAGCCCATCTATGAAAAAAGCTAGACACTTGCTCACGGATAGATAACAAACAAGTCTCACCCATAAGAATATTTTTATTCTTTATATACAAGCATTATGTGGAAAAACAATAACTGGAAACGTGCAATAAATTCCAAGTGTGTATCTGCTAACTGAGCAAACCTATTAAATATGGCTTGACAGAAGAAACATTTAAACCAGGACAATCAAATCTTTACAGGCTTTTGTTAAGTAAGACATATATGATGACAACAGGCGCTCAGAAAATTGCTGACCCAAAGTCTATGGTAATTGAAGACGATTGGACGCAGGAACACTTAAAAATTATAACCACTATCACGAAGTATGACAACTCCTTTTTCCCCTTTTAAGTTTCACAATAACAGTACAAATGCCCCCCACGACACTGGGAGAGTTTGATTAAGTAGAGATGTATTTTCAAGGACAAATCACACTTTAGCACTATTTTCCAAGTACGTCTTCCCTCTAATCATAAATCCAGAGCCACCAGGATTTGTCCAGCAATCTGAATCATTGTCATCTTTGCCTTCACGCAACGAACCGCGAAGATTGATCCGGTCAATTGGCACCGGAGGTATGGTTGAATCTAATTCTCTACTTGCATCATGCGCTGCAGCACAAGATAATCTTTTCAAGCTGATGAACTCGATGACACAAAATGGTAACAGACACAGATTCGCACAAGAGGTTCCCAACGGTGCGAGTTTTAGCAAACATTAGGACGCAATCAGGCAAAGGTTGTCATATCAGATTTTCTTTTCCAAACCACCCATGAAGAATATGCTAACAACATATTTAGCTAAATTTGGGAGGCTTATATGGGAGGTACTGGAGAATCAGCTGAAAACAAGTTTAACATTTCCTTCAACAGAGCACATTCAATGTACACAAAATATACTTCAACACGCAATTATACAATGACGGACCTTTGTTAGCTAAAAGTGATATTGTTCACGCACTTCGGCCAACAGGCAGGAAAACAGTAAATATTAAGCAACGTCCATACAGATCTACCTTTAAGATATCGAAATCAAAAAAAACATTGACGAATCAAGCAGATCAATGGGGCAACCAAATAGAAGAGATGCCACATGGGAGTAGTAAAGCAAGATGAGAACCTGAAGCTGTCTTCAAACACAAGCCTGCTAAAGCCCACGACACATTCTTCAGCGTTACATGGTCCTGATATCACAACCAAAAGAATTCGAAAATAAAAAAGCAGCAACCAACCCTTATTCCCAAAATGAATTGGGGTCGGCTAACATGAATTGCATATGTAACCGTCATGTGTGGGCCACAAAAATTTAAAGAACGTGGCAAAAAAAAGTTCTAAAAAAAATAGTGAAATTACATTTAGAAAAAAAACAATCAAAAGCAAAGGAACATGAATGAATTAAAAATAGTAATAAAACAAGTGAAAACTGTATGAACGTCTCTACAAATGTTAAAAAGAAGAGAAAAGATATCGTGATTCGACAACACCACAATCAGATTATGGACCCAGCCATTGGCAAGGATGGGGAGGTCCAGAGTTACCAGCCTCACCTTTAATCAATCAAGAACTGTATGAGAGGGGATGTTTCTGTAAACACCCCAACTTAAGAAATAAGAGACTTCCATCCAAAAGACATTAGATTCTCTATCCCCACCCTCCCCCACTCCTCTGGCCTGAAAACAAGGAAGATTGAAAGTAAAGGGCAAACCTTCTTGTCAACTTCTACATCATCATCACCATCTTCATCTTCATTTTCATCTTCATCTTCATCTTCAGATGACTCTGCAGCGATTGCATCATAAAACTCCTCTGTTACAGCATCGTCACTTTCACTGCTGGAGACACTTATGCTTGAGGACTGACGAGCAGAAAAACTAATAGCGCAGTGGTCCTTGAACTCAGGATTTGCTCCAATATATTCCTTAAGACCTGTAATAAACATGAAGAAACTGATATGTCAAGAAATCGTCCATTCTCTGAAGACAAATACAAATCTTTAAAAAGATTTTGCAAGCTTTTCTAATAGTAGTGCACTTAGTAAACAAACGTATAATGTGATCACATAACAAAAAGTTTACCATTTACTCCTGTTTTTCAAAAGAAGGAAGCACTTAATTTCTATTTTTATTTGTTGGTACATAGAAGTAAGTACTTAATGGACGCACAGTCACAGAGGATAACAAAACCTCAAAAAAAATAAAAGAATCTATGACAAGTAACTATGGTCCACAGCGGCGTACGTTGTTAGTGTAGTTAGGATGTCCCTATACATTCTCATTACACTAGAAATGCCATTTCTTTACACATTTATTCAGATGAGGCAGGAATATTTTGGTGTTGACTTATTGATGACTTCAATTCCTACTAAGTCACCAGATGCAAGGTATGAACAAAATAGGATACGTCTCAAGGAACTTGTCAAAGCCGCTTAACAAAGATCCTCGACAGACTGCAGAGTCATCAACTAGGTCGGATTTTTGATACATGAGCAATATAAAAGTGCAAACAACAAACCTGCAACCTGGCAGAGCAATGCGTAGGGGATAGATTTTTCGAATTTTGAAGTGCGAGTTTTCTTCCACAGACCCCAGCTATCAGATTGTATCTCTAACATATGTGTCACGAGACATCTTGCAGATTCTGCAGAAGCTGGGACGACTAATTTTTTTATCTCCCAAGTAGAAGCTGCAAAAAGTAGGAAACAGAAGTTAGAGTCAATAAGTTAATAAAAATTCATCGCATTGCATACAAAGAGATACTTCTCCACAGAACATAACAGCCTTTTCACAAGCAAGTTACTTTAGTATTGAGAAGTAAAATTGCCTTCATATTTTGCTGTCAACAAACCATAAACCCAAAAGAGAACAGAAAGCAGTACACTCTCCTTAGTTTACCAATTTCAATTCGATAAAAGTGTGCAATAAAAGTTCAAGAGAAATTTATGGGAAAGTGCTTACGGTTTATCTTTGTACGCTGATAGCCTGATTTAGTAGGTCGATTCTTGTGTACTGCTGGTAATTGCAAGATTGCTGCATCCATGGACAATTTTGGTGTCAGTCAGTTTAAAATATAAAAATGTCGCAATCAATTTGGAAGAAAAAGTTTAAAATATTCTAGAACTATTCCTATATTCATCCTCTATCAAAAGTGTGTAGATGGTGCATTGATCAAGCATATAGACTTTCACAACATAAAGAGACATCAAAAGTAGTGTTGCTAAACAGCTGGTGGGGGATGGATGGAGGAGGTTGTGAATATTAATGGTGGTTCTGTTTATGAAAACTCAAAGTTCAGTATTCTTCTAAACATGGAGGTGGAGGGCAGGTGAAAAAAGGTATTCCCTCCAATTCCCTATGATCTTCCCCCTTCTTTGTTAGGTCAGTTCTCCTTGATCTTACTCTTTCATAAGTATATATGATCAATGCGAATTGCGAGCCCACATCTTTAGCCCACTTTTTCAATTTTATCACATCTTATTGCAAGCTAGAAAAACCGAGCAAAAAAAGAACAATATAGAGGACTGGAGGGAGTACATGAATTTGGGATAAATCATTAGCCAGAAGGAGAAAAGGAAATAACAAGAAGAGAGCTAACACCTGAGAATTAATGCCTAAAGTCTCCCATATAGTTCCAATTTCTGAAACTAGCCATAAGCAACCAATCCCCATTCCCCCTTTTGTTCCTTTCCTTCCTTTAATCTCTTTTGCTTCTTTCATGCCTATCCTTTTTCTGTTTCTGCTTTCTTTCTTGCCTCTTGATTATCTTGGATTTATCGCATTTCTCGTATTTTTATGTCATAACGCATCATGTTAGCCAACCCTAAAAAGTTTTATGGTTAATACCATAGTTTTATGGTTAATATCAGACAGTGCCAATGTCGAATGGTGTTTTACTCACTGTCATCAAGTTTGCATGTGCCATGTGTAAATCAAACTATACTCAAGCACAATAAGTAAACTGAAGAGTTTTGGGAAGGATTTACGAACTATATGTCCCATCTTGTCCAAGAAACCATTGCCTCGAGAACACAAAGTCTCTTCTAGAATTCCACCTACAAAAGGACAAAGCATGCACATCAACTTTCAGACACCATCAAACTGCGAACTTGGAAATCATCATCAAAATTGCATGGAAAGATGTATTTCCATTAACTTCAATAATTTATTTCATCTACAAGTCATACATTTCACCTTTTGTAGTAGTACTACTCTAAACCTGAAATTTTATGCACATTGTAGGGTTTTCAAAAATCTATTTAATCTCCAAGTCAGTAAACTCAGTGCAGTAATGACACGAGATGAAAAATGTGCATAAACTTGAATAAACTCAATTGTTTGTGTGCAGTCTAATATCTGCATCAGACAAGAATTAAACAAATAAATGGACGGAATTTACCAAGTAAAGTACTTCGGATCATATGTACCATAGACAACATCATAGTGCCCATCTATGGACTCGACAAGCTCTAAATCACTAGTCAACATATCCCACCTGCAGCAAGACACGGAAGTTATTCAAGAGTAAGCCAAACTCATGAAACATACTGGAGTCTTCTAGATTTAAAGATAAGGAGAGAAAAGTGGGGAGACGGAATCCCCAATCTCAACTAGTTACCCACATATAAATTGAAAACAGGTTAAAACAACAATGAAAAGAAAGGATTCAACTCACTCGTATCTCCTAGACGATTCGAGGCTCATAAGAATTTCAAAAACAGTGTCAGCACTGGCATCTATTATTCCCACAGATTTCACAAGGACGCCTTTACTGCCCTATAAATACAAGAATAGAGACAGTTGTATATCAAGTTGAGTGTAAGACTCGGATACATGCATAAGGTTCAGTATGCTTTGACTCAATTGCAGAAAATAAGGGTTATCAAACCAAACTTTTTGAAACTTGACGGATAAAAAATTATAATTTATAAGTAATGTAAGTAATGACTACACCGTACTATAGATTGGATACGTTGGCCACCTTGACAAATAGATAAGTAGGAACAAAATGACGTACTTATTCAAGACCAAGAACTTGCTCTTCGTGATAAACTGATAACAATTAGGCACTTGATTGATATGTCCTTGTATTTAGCACTCATGTCTTACTACAAGAATATGGAGACCTTGCGCTATTCTTCAATGTAAAAATTATTTTACAAAAAAAATAAAAAAAACAATATTTACCCTCCAAATTTTTTTTATCTGTGACATGCCTAAGGAACAAATATATGCGATATCAGTGTGTTACTATACCATATCAATATAGTTAAGTCTACTGGAGTATTGGACCAGATGATACCTAAGCTAAAAAAAAGAAACGTGTGATTGATAGAGCTTACCTTGGAATCTGAAACATCCTCAAAGATCCTAATTCCTGGAAGGAAAGAAGTAAGATGATTTAAATGTCAGCAATATATGACATAGAGTATGGTATTCATGTTGACACTAGTATATCAATACATACCATTCATAGTGCAAACACATTTCCATGTATTGGCTTCGATTGCATCAGCATCACCATCAGCTCCCAAATAACCATCTGTTGTGACATTATCAAGCAGGGCAGATGATTGGCGCAAAAGTGGCTCTGGACCTGTAACAAAGAAATATATGGGCGCCGATCATCAAGGAGACCCGTTCATTTATATACTGAACAAAATAGAAACAGAATGTGGCCATATGGTTGAAACTCAAGATTGGTTTCATTGATCTCATTTGATCTAACATTAAGCAAAATGAGCATAACTTCTGTGATATGCTAGAAACTGGAAAGATCTACAATGATATCACACGGTTAGTTAATTAATTACATTGAAGAGAAACCAATAGTTACTAGTCGTGTGTAGAAAATAAAACAAATATAGTCAGTCCATTAAGGAAGCTATTGGATTTATGACAAGCATATATGTAAGACACCCAGCACATAGTAACACAGTTGATAAGCACCATATCTCGATCGGATTATAATAATAATAAGAAGAAGAAGATGACTGACCTTGTCCAATTGTTATAAGCTTTATGAAGCCTTGTGCGTACTGCCTCATTTTACGACGATGTCCATCAAGATTGATCCTTAAACAGATAACATAAGATGAAAATTAGCTATAGCAGGAAGAGGCAGTCGATGTTATCCCTGGCAGTTTCACATAACATGATAACAATGATGAAAAAAGGAAAGATAGAGAAGCAAATACTCGGCCTCGACGTTGAGCTTATCTCTGGCACTTTTCCCGTTTGAAATCTCATAGTCGACCTGGTGAGGGGGCATTTGGTATGAAGATCAAAGAGTAGAATACAATAAGAAACATAATTTAATAGTAACAGAAATGGTAATAAAGAAGAATCATAAATCATACATGTAGCTTAGCTTGTTGAAAAGCTTGGAGCCACTTTTTAGCTTCTTGAGCTGTAGCACACGCAATCTTCAACCACAAGAAACGTACACATTCATCACAATGTTAATCGAAGGGATTTAATCAATCAATCAAAAAGTAAAGCCCTAGAAAATGAAGACTTACTTCGCCCTTTTTGGTTTCATCGAGGCGATTGTAGAATTGGAGAACATATAAATCCTACAAAAACCATCTTTACAATAAAATTACATGAAATACCAATAAATCAATTCAAGGAATATGTATGTTAAAAGAAAGACGTACGCCATTGTTAAGTTTGCGGCAACCGAGCTCTTTGATGAAGAGAGTGTGACCGGCAACGCCTCTTCTGATTGGTTTCTGGGGGGACCAACAACCTCATCATTTTTTTAATTCAAATCAATTTATTGGTTGATTAAATAAATAACAAAGGAAAACATACAATGCCGGGATTGTGGTGGGGATCGCGGGTGTACATCTCCACGTACTTGCCGCGGATGAAGAGGAAGCGGAGGTGGCAGTACTCGTGTCCGATTTTGTTGACGCCAAGATGGTAGACCCACCCGAAATACTCGAACTTGGGCTTCTTCAGCTCACCGCTACTCATTCCCAGGGACAGCAACTTCCCTTCCCCGTCCGACATCGATCTCCGACTCGTCATCATCTGATATGGGAAATTAGTCAGAAAAGTCAGTTGCAATAGTCAGCAAAGTCAATGATGAGTATTGAGCAGAAAATATCTTCAATTTGTATAAATACTCAAGTTGTAGTCATTTTACAATTTAATGAAAATAATAACAACTTTCCTCTCAAAAACTCTCTCTCTTTTCTGTTACATTTCTAGCTTCTTCCTCACTCTTTTCTGTTACTGTATCTTCCTCTTCACTCTACCACTGCAATTCTTCTCCATTCAACTTTGAATCTTCCGCTACACTCTTCGTATACAGCTACGATTCCAAGGCTGTATCATCATCGGATGATCTTTCTCTTTCTCTTTCTATCACTCACTCACTGTCTCATCATTTGGGGATTTTTGGGAGGAAGAAGAGACAAACGTCGACGCTGCTGCTGCTGCTGCTGCTGCTCTGCCAATTCGATCAATCAGATTTGTTTTTGTGTGTGTTAGAGTCCCAACTCCCAATTCCAGTGGGTCTCTTGTCTTCCCAACTTAATTTTCTTTCAATTATTATTTACACTTGTATTATTGTTATGGCATTGCCATCTTAAGCTACGTACGTGGTCGTGTTAGTATCCTTGAGGAATTACGACTTTCCCTTTGATTCTATTCTTGCCCCCTTACATGACCAATCCACTAGTGTTTTTTCCTCTCGTGTCTTTTTTTATTTTTCATCCATCCACCTCATCCCGTCACATCTTAGCTACGTGTACAACTTAATTATGTTGTGACATATACTTGTAACTTTGTTCGCTTATCTTCGTTAATTTCATTAATCGTGTTGTTGATATGTTCAACTTATCAAATTACAAGTTTTGAAGGTGGATGAATGACATGGTTTTACTCTACAGTGGAATATATTATAAATCACAATACGAGGCCAAGACTTAATTTGATGATTTCGTATAAGTGATCTTTACCAAAAAAAAAGTTAAGCTAATGTGTAGTAATCGTAACGAAATCATCTAGAGTAGGATGAGCAACGTTTAGGTGTGAAGCATCTGTTACTTAGTGTGTTGTCGATGATTGAGGTGGATAGAATACGATATTTGGAGATTATGTATATATGTTGTTCTGTGTTTATGGAGTTTGTATTCGTAACATAAGCTTCGTATATACTTTGTGTTAGGTGGATTGTTAATTATTTGAGTCATTTTGTGACTGTATCACCACTAGTATATCATTATGTTTTGTAAAATGGTGGGTTTAAGAGAGATTAGAATGTGTACAAAATTCATTAAAGTTGGCACAACATGGCTAGAGGGAGGCACACTAAATTAAAGCAAAATGACCTAACAGGTTTGTTATGACAAACCACTTCTAAAGCAAAAAGTTGTTTGTTTAGAACGATTATTAGGGTTTAAAGTGTGATAATCTAGTTGTAAAATTTCAGAATGTTCGGAAATTGAATTTGAAATCATATTCTAATGAAAGATCACAATGGTACGCTCCAAATCTACTAGTCCACGAGAGTTCATGACATGTGACCCACATAGGCGTCCAATAAACATGGAGTAAGTTACCGAGGTGTAAGTTTGGTCATGTACAGGTGAAATTTGGGCAAATTGAATAGGATGGTATCTCAAGCTTCAGCGGCCAAGCTACATGAAAAAAAAAAATCTCGGAAGTCTCAAGCAGCTTAGACACTTGAGTGTACCTTCGCACTCTTCCTTTACTCCCTGAGTGCCAGTGTCGGCCAATCAGAGAGCTTTCACCATTGGAGGAATTGAGATAAATCATGTTTGTGGAACGGTAGAAATCTAGCATTGCATCATGACCGTCGTATAATCGTATTTTAATTCATGAAAAGTTGGCAATTTCTATTTGACATAGGATAAAATTTGAAATCCATATAAGAGTTTCCAATAACTTTGGAGATTAGATAAACAACTGTTTCAAGATGAGGAATTGCAATTGCAATTGCAATTTTCATTAAAGTATTCGATATTAATCGAATAATAAATGTGTGTAATTCGTTGAACGGACAACCAAACGACCACTAACCTTAATTTAACCTAAAAAAAAAAAATTAAGAAAACCGACAACAAAAAATTGCCATAAAAATCAATATATATATATATATATGTATATATATAAAAGAGGCATTTGACAAATGCATACGACGCGTCTATAAATCAAGAAATTCGCACAACTCACTAGAAATGAAGAAATGCACAAAGAGAGTCCAATATTTGTAAAACTCTCAGATAAAATTATCTATATGAAACGTATCATATTTATTATAACTTGGGCTACATATATCAAAATATTATGATACATGTATCATTAAGATCGTGTCGAAATGTACTTCAATATAAGATCCATTTACACATATTTTTGAGAAGTTAAGAGGTTTTTGACAAATGCATACGGCGCATTTTGAAATGTAAAAATTACCACGATAGAAATATAATTTTCTCATAATTTGGGAAAGATAATGTTCGGATAATTGTGAATTCTGTTTAAAATAATTTGTATGGATAGAGTCCAATATTTATAAAATGGTCACATAAATCTATCTACATGAAAGACAATATAATGTGGTTTGATTGGGCAACGTATATCAGAATATTACAATACATGTATCATTAAACTCGTGTCGAAATGTACTTCAATATAAGATCCATTTACACATATTTATGAGAAACACTTGATTTTGATTGAGATATATCAATCCATATGCATTAGTCATTTGGGGAAAAATGGAGAATTATAAACATAAAATAACATAAGTGATGTAGGGAGATAAGGAGATAAGGAGACATCATAAGTAACATACATTCAATCAGTAATTATCATAATTCATTTTTTCCGAGATAAACTAATTAATAAATAAGAATATGACAAAGTGTCTTGCGTACGGGTTTTCCAACAGAAAGACTTTGGCGAACATAGAGAGAGTCCACATTTTTGATCACCTTAATCACCAATGCTTATACCATGCTCACAGGAGCACAAGGAGCATAGTGGTCATTCTCACAATAGAGGAGTAGAGACCACGCTTAAAATAATTTCAAATTTATTTGAGTGTGCTCCCTACTCTTCTATTGTGAGAGGAACCACCAAGCACAATGAGCATGGTATAATTTGCGCTTAATCACTAGACCGTTATTAAAAAATGAAAGAAATAATTAATGAGTACGATATAAAATTTTAACCATGCAATGCACGGGTTTAAACGTAGTTAAAAATAAAAGTTGCCATAAAACCGAGCGTGAAGAGGATTGCGTGAAAAGAAAACGCGTAAAACGCAAGGAATAAGGCGGTTCCCACTCCACGTCGTAACGCTATAAATAAGAATCAATGGCATCACAAGAGATAAAGTTAAAAGTTGTTGCCCATCACAAAAAAGAAAAAGCCAAAAGAAGAAACACAAATATTTATTTATTCATTCATTTGCTGGCTGGCTTTATATACCACCACCACCTTTCCTCCGTCTCCGGCAACATTTTCCTCGTCACCCCCAATTTGCAAAACTGCCGATCCAAAAAACGCCATTGATAATATTAATAATTTGATTTTTGTTATTAAATAATAATAATAATAATAATAATAATAATATTAATGGCAACGGCTATTCTCCAACCTCATGATTGCCTCCGTGATCAATTCGGTCCACGTTCCGGTAACACTAGGTTCCGTTGCCGTTCTCGTAAGAGAAGCCCCGGCGATGGTAACCGGCGGTCAAACCAGAATGGGCTGGTGATGGGTCAGGTGAAGATCCTGAAGCGCGGGGAGGAATTGAAGGCTCAGGTTGAAAAAAAGGATAAGAAGAAGAAGAAGAAGAAGATTGGTTTAGATCTGTGTTGTACGGATCGGTTAGGTCCGGATCCGGAAACTGTTAAGAGGCAGATTAGGGTTCCGGATCTGTACGCGGGCGTGTCGGCGCCTCATCCAAGCTCTCTTCCGTTCCCCACCTCCTTTGTCCGACGCACTGTTATGGAGACCGATTTGAGGAAGTTATTGAAGATTTGATGATTGCTGTCATTCACACGTGACGCGACGTAACCTGATGCGCTGAGATGTGTTCGTATGATGATGATGATGTTGTTGTTGTTGTTGTTGTTGTATGCGCGTTTCCTTGATATTTTTTCCATGAGGAAACGACAAACAGTGGGCGTGGAATCGAAACAAGTTGGAAACAGATGATGGGGGTCTTTGGTGATAAAAGAGTCAGATTAGATTTAGGAGTTTGTTAGTTTAGAATCCTTTAGAATGTTTCCTAATTCCTCTCATCACCAATAATACAGTAGTATGTATGTAGTGAGTATGTACTGCTTGGTGTGTATAGGAAAATTAGTGTGTGTTGTTATGTAGTTCCTTTCAATCAAAGAAAATAAAACGTCTCCATTACGCTCCTATTTCCTGTCTCAGTTGGATCACTCCCCCTTTCCCACTTTGTTGAATGCTGTTATATTTGGTGTTTGAGAATTCCGGTCAGGAGCATCTTGAAACTATTATGATATTTATCTGCTTGACTGCCAGTAGCTGATGAAATATGAAAAGATGCTCACAGACTAATTGGTATCTCTGGACATGCACTTTCCTTACTATCCATGGAATTTTGCATTTTCTCGTAGATACCACATTTCTTATCCATACTCAATTCATAACATGTTTGCATTCTGAGGTTTTAATTGATTTACTATTCTCTATGTTTCTGATTCAGGAATTGTTATAGTTGATTGATGTTTATGTTTGGTTTGTCTTTCCCGAGTTCATCACCAAAACCCGATGGTCATTGGAGATGTGCATATAAAGATAGATATTGTGAACTTCCTTTGACGAATGGGGATTTCTTAGTGTTTTTCATAGTCTTTGAAACATTTTCTTAATAACGACTCCTATGTAGTAAGTTGAAGCTTGATTGCGGGTCAGGCTGCACTATATACGTGCTGTGTGACAAGTGCCCCTCTGTTTTCACTCTTGCTTTGTGTTGGTAGGATTGTGAAACAGCATCTTACAACTACAAGTCATCTGCTTTATTTGTAGCAGAGAGTATATGAAAGATGCTTATATTAATGGGTGCCTCTGGACATGACATTCGATGAGATTTGAGGAATGTACTCCAGAAGTTGCTTAGATGAATATTTGCACGATGAGGTCTGAAGCTCAGCAATTCATTAACCTTTATGTATCTGATCAAGGGGTATAGATAGCTACTGGTTTGTTTGTCTTTCAAATCATGATCTGAAAGCTGCAACTCTATATTCTAGCATCAAGGGAGGTATCAGGTATGAGCCCCTTCGATCAACGTGGGACATTTTTTCCCCTGTGTTACCTATTTTGTTGTTGGATGTGTAATAATAACAAGAGATTTGTTAATATTTCTTTCTGTGCTTTCTTATGACTTCAAGAGGCATCTTGTTCCTGGTAATCATTGGGGATGAATAGAATCGTGTTTGGTCGCCTGTTTTAGCTTATTTATGATGCCGTTGGCTAGTCATGTCGTCATTGTCTAGTAAGTTATTTCCACAAGAACGTAAACTTTCTAGAAGGCCTGGCTGCAAATCATATATCTGCTGTGAGGGTTGTTTGTTATCTGGTGCTGTGCCCTTTGCCATATTTTGCTACATCTGACTATGATTTTCTTTCTTCGACTTGTAGCAGAGTAAATATGGTCTGTGGCAGATTATGTTAAGATTAATTGGTACTTCTGGACGTGAACATTCCTACGCATCAATGGAACTCTTTTTTTTTTTTTTTTTTTTGGGGGGGGGGGGGGGAGTGAAGTCCTCAATGGAATTTTGCATTTGTTAAATCAGCAAATGCTATTTGCATGAGGATGTTTAGAGTTGGTCACTGATGTTGGTTGTCATTGGTCTATATGGTTATCATCTTTATTGATAGTGGAACTTCTTTTGCCTTCCTGAGTTCCAGACATAGATTTGCATATACCGTTTTCGAAGTAACAAAATCTGGATACCTTCTTTTGATCAGTGGTGAAATTCTGTGTCTTGGGTGTTTGGGCACTAAAATATGAGATTACTCTTCTAACTGATTAATCATCCATTTGTTGTGAAATGTAGCTATGCTATGCTCCTGTCTCTTGGTTGTTGTATTGATTTTTTTTTTTTCTAGGCATCTTGCTCAACATTTGAAGGCCAAATTGCAATTTCTGAAGGATGAGTTTAATACTCTAATCTACTCAGGTATGTTTTCTGGCTTTTGTTCTTGTATATCACACTGAAATCTCTGAAGGTAGAAAATACAAACAGAATCTTATTTATATCAAAGAAAAACTTCAGTATGTGACTCCTGGGGTACTATCCTCTTCCAGAACCAATGCTTCCTCCACATGAGGATCATTTCTTCTATGGGAACGCCCTTTGTCTCCGGCAAGAATAAGTACACAAATATGGTCATGATGGTGACCCAACCGGCAAAGAACAAGAAAATTCCAAATTTCAGGCCACACAGGAGGGATAGGAAAGATTGTGCGATCACGAAGGTGAAGAACAGGTTGACTGCTACAGTTATACTCTGCCCAGCCGACCGTGTCTCGAGTGGGAATATCTCGCTCGGGACGGTCCATCCGAGAGGTCCCCATGACCACCCAAATGCCAGCACAAAGAGGCATATCACAATTACCACTATAACTGAATATCCTTTAGAGAGCTCCCCTTCTGTTCCAAGTTTTGTTCCCAAGATTACTGCCACTATTACCTGTATTATAATTGGAAACTGATTAGTATGAGGTGTGCTATTATGTGAGGCAATTTTACGTAAACATTTTCATTCATTGGCTAAATTAAACTTGCAGGACTCTGACCTGGCAGATGACCATTTGTATTCCTCCGCTAATAAGCAATACCCTTCGACCTAGCCGGTCAACAGTTGCTATGGAGATCAGCGTTGATGAAGCAAGCACGGCTCCAGTTAGAGCTGAAGAATAAAGAGAAGCGTTTGCTGCAAAGCCCATGCTCTGAAAGAGTACAGGAGCATAGAACAGAATGGAGTTTATCCCTGTAAGGATCTGAAAGGTAGGCATGAAGATGGCCATCATAAGCTGGGGCCTGTTTCTCCTCTCTAGGATATTTCTGAAGGGGTGTTTGATGGATTTTGCAAACTCGCTTGCATCAACCATGTCCTGGAACTCTGCAGAAACATCCTTGGTCCCCCTGGTTTTCTCGAGGACCTTGCGTCCTTTCTCAATGTGTCCCCGCTCTATCAGGCTGTTGGGTGTCTCTGGTACCAATAGTCCTCCTATGATCATGAGTGATGCTGGTAATGCTGCTAGGCCAAGAGAGAGCCTCCAACCCCATGGTTCGAGCTTTGAGGTCCCATAATTGATCATGTTTGCCGTGAAGATCCCGAGGGTTGTTGCCAGTTGGAACAACATGTTAACACCTCCTCGGATGTGAGTTGGCGGCATCTCGGATAAATACAGAGGAACTGCCTGAAAGCATAGTGTTCAGTGGAGGTGATAACGCAAGTATTGTTGTGTAGTGATACACTAAATGACAGCAATATGCATGCGCTATTGTTGTATAAGTCTACTGCATAATAGATATGCAAACCAAAGCGTTGCAGTTTTGCTATGCTAAGGATGTCCTGTATTTTCTGTTCCTGGTAAAAAAATCAGAAGGGTTTAATTGAGGTAAGTGAAAGAGCAAACCTGATTCCCAAAGCCAATGCCAAAACCAAGCATGATTCTGCCGATGAGGAGCATTATGACGTTGACTGCAGCAGCATTAAGAGTAGCCCCAATGAGGAAGAAACACCCTCCACAGATAATTGTAATGCGGCGGCCATAGTTTCGAGTGACAGGAGATGCGACAAGGGACGCGATGAGGCCAGCAAGGTAGAGAGAAGATGTGAAGGCAGCGAGGACCTGGTCATTGAATTTACAGTAGTTGTTCTCATGGGCGCGCTGCTTCTTCTCGTAAACTCCAGGGAAGAAACGGCTCAAAAAGCCATCCATGGATGTGACCCCTCCTGATGATGAAACACATTATAAAGTTCAGTGTGGTTCAGTCGAGTTGTGAGATGGGTCACTCAAGACACATGACTAAATCTACCTTATCATCCATGATCTATACAAGTTTCATAGTAACTTAATACATTCGTTGTCTGAAACTTCATTGTTGTGATTACCGAGCTGTCGGTCTATAATATGAATCGTGATCAGTCTACAGACGAGCATGGTGCAAGCGTGTACAATAAATCTATTATTCACTTGAATTGGGATACTGTACAAAAAGTTTTGGGTAGTACTGTATATGGTGATGTTTGATTGTGGAATTGCATTATTCATCAAAAAGTCGAGTGCATGATTTACAGGTAAATGGTAGGTGTGTCGTCATCACATTTGGCTCCCCTCATTTGACTAATCTCTCTGACTTTTTAAGATTATAACAAAAAGTTATTAGAGTGAGCAAACAAGTTTATGCGAATTGGTAGAACACAATGGGAGTGTGGATCCTCTAAAGTTTAAAACAAATTCTATATAGTAGAGTTTACCAAATAAGGAATGAATTAAATATTTAATATTTTATTTGTGCATTGAATTACTCACCTTATTTTATTTTCTTATTAATAATGGTAAACTCTACAAACTCTAACTCTAGATGATCCCTACACAAATAAATGGTATCCATAGGGTGAAATGAAGCCCAGAAAAGTAGGAGGTAGTGAGTCAGGTTTTTTGTAAT
>JBBYHQ010314840.1:0-16603 GCA_038382645.1 Spergularia azorica | reverse complement strand
AAATGAACAATCAAGCAAATTGAGTAAGATAAAATAGATCAACCATAATAAACAGAAGAGTTGAATGCACTTCAAAGTAACTTGGTAGATGATAACAAATGCATCTTAAAATCAAACCATTTCCGGATTCTATATTTTAATGCTATTTGACAGTCTTTGTTTTGCACATGAAAGAACAACGAATTAAAGAAATTCCGCAGTGAACTGCAAGTTTCCGTAAATCACTCATATTTCCAACAGCACCATTACTCAAAATCAAATAACCAAATGCACCTTCTTTTGCTTCTAAAAATTCAAGGCACTTCACATGTACAATATTTTTCAGAATGATTTAAGCCCTACAAATTTCATATTCGAGCCCCATATCTATGATTCACATCATTCAAAAAAGAATAAATTCACATACAACCCATGACCCAACCTGCTAATTCAAGTCTCAGATTCTTCTCGCTACTAAACTTGACATTTAAAAATACAAAAAACATACTTAATCACACACACATGGTCCGATAAATCTACTCAGTGTCTCAGTCTAGAGCAAAACTGAGCACACTATGAATATTTACACTAGCAAAAGCAAGCAAATAAGCAGAACACTAACACGGAAACTACTAACAGTATATAAACATATACGAGTAATTCAGAATCACAATCACCCCCATAAGAGATACCAAGGGCAAGTAATTCCGTGGGCAGAGTAATAACTTCTCTCTGAAGCAATCAACCATGGGTAATTCTCTTCGGAGCAATTTCAGGGTTTCCGAATAATGTTTAACAGAGTTGCAACTATCTCTAACAATCTAAACAAAGCCACCCCAGCAAAAAAAGAACACAACTTTCACCCCTACACTGCCAATACAAACAATGTACGCAAACCAACTCGACTTCTAAAACCAAAAGACGCTTTCCGAACACGATTACGGCCTGCATAATTAATTATCAATCCCAAATATTCCCAACACTATCAACACACACATATGTCACTCCACACCTAACAAATAGCATAATTCTACACTAGCTTGGCTTCTTTCTATATTTAGAAACAAAATTAGGGTTTTGAGAACAAAATTACGAAACAAATCACCGCAATTTCTACGATAAATCAACATTAAACAATAAATTAGGGTAAAAACTAGGTCTTAAACGAAAATTAACAAAAAAAAGAAGAGAAGAGGAGCAATGTAAGATACCTTGCTCGTTACGAGCAGTGAAGATGATGGCGGCAGTTTCGTCACCGACAAGGTACTCAGCAATGCGAGTATTCTTGGCGGCGGCATTTTTAGCGGCGGCGTTGTTCTTGCCGGTGGCGCTGTGGCTGCGGTCGACGACAGTGTTGGAGAGGACTTTGACGGCGACGTTGATGCCGGTGGTTTCAGGCAGGATTTGGTTGACCTTGATGAAAACCGGCTTCCTCAGCGGCGGCCTTGTTGTCTGTTGGTTGTTTCCCGACGACATTGCGGTGGTTGTTGCGGTGGCGGAAAGAAACCCTAGAATTTAACGGTTGCGCGGGAGGAAAAAGGTTTTCGACTTTCTAAAAAAAAAAACACGATTGAAGGGTGACGACGACGGTTTTAGTTTTGAGAGGTGAGGGAGGTTTATGTAGTGGAAGGGTTTTGAGGGGGAAGTTGGACCGTCACTCTTTTTTTAATTATTTTATGAATATTTTTTGGAAATTTTGGGTCAAACGGGAAGGTCGGTCAGTCATCACCAAGACCGTGAATCGCATCTCTGTCCGTATTTAGACGGCTTAGTTGCGTTATGGTAAGAGTGAATAACATCTCGGTTCGTATTAGGATGTTGGTTGGCTTAGTTGCGTTATGGTAATAATGAAATTGCAGCTCGGTTCGTATTAAGCTGTTAGCTGCTTTAGATGCGTTATGGCAACAATGTTCCCATTACGTTATAGTTATGTACTTGTGGGAGTAAAGAATAAAGTTGGGCGAACCATCATTTTTTGTACATGGTAACCGCCTAACATCCATTAAAATGGGTGAGAATGAGATTCATTCTTAGGATTCCAAGAAGTCAATAAGTTTCAGTATGGATTTGTTTAAAGTTAGGTCAGATTGGATAAAGTTAGAAGTTTTGTTATGAAACGAGAGAGAATTTATTGCGGAAGGTTTTCGAGGGAAGTTGGTTTGAATAAGGTTTGATTGGAGCATGGACGATAGCGATTCATGAATTCCGAAACCTCATATTGATGTCAATGTGATTTTCTTTGAAGACGTTAGATAAGAGTTAGTAAAACTTAAAAGTTTAATTTTTGAGATTTGAAAGTGAAATACGCGAGGACACTTATGGAGAAAATTTGTTCGAACAGATTATTTAGATTTTCAAAAGATACATGTTTTAACGGTTAAACATTACCTTTACACAGACTAATGATCGATATCTGATCTTTATAATACTTAACCGTGTTTGTCAAGCTCCACATTACCTTACCAAGATACATGGTCAACATGACAAAGAAGATTGACGAATTTGGCAATAGACTAGTGACAAATTCAGATATTGAAAAACAGAGTCATGTACTAACGTCATGCCATGACAATGTGCAGGCTTAAGAGTTAAGGTTCCTCTAGTGTAACACAACGAACCTGCTTAGCATACATAAGTACTATTAACATTATATACACTCAATGCTATTCATATGAAACTTTAATCCTATGTGTTTCAGGTCCTGTTGCCATGTCACTCCATATCAGATCTGAGAGTTCAACGGTCAGATTTCCTACCTTTCCTGCCAACAGTTATGTAAGTCTCATTAGGAAAGATGATCTAAACATGCATCAGATACTCTTTGTGTAACTAGCTAGAGTGTCAGCGAAGCCTCTTGAATGGCAACCAGAAACAGAAAAGAAACTGAAACTTTTAGCATGATTATAAGATCAGGATAGCAAATTACCATTTCCAATGGGAGTTCCATCCCAGACGACAATAGGTACTACCGGGAGTGCACTTCCTACAAACATCATCTCAGCAGCTGCTTTCGCGTCCTCCACTGAGATTTTGATCATCTTCACAGCTTTAAGCTGTCCTTGCTCGACCAACTTTGGTGCTAGTTCTAAAAGTCTCTTTGCTGTACATCCACTCAGAATGTTATCAAATGGAGGCATAACAAGCTCTCTGTCATGATTAATAAACGCGACATTGACATTAGGACCCTCCGCGATATAACCATTCTCATCAACCCAAATAGAGGCAAATGCTTCCTGCTCTTCAGCTTCCATCTGTGCTAGGGCATTGGGAAGGTAGTTAACACTCTTCATTGTTGCAAATAGTGGTGCCTTCATAGGAATGGATGATGTTATAACTTTAACCCCTTGTTTGTGCTGTAAGAAATCTTCGTTGATGGCTATGGCGTAGAAAGCTGATGTTGGACAGCCTGAAGGAGAGAGCGAAAAGTTCCCAGGTCCTGCACTTAGCCAGTATCGTAAGAGTCCTTTTCTGCACTTTGATGTCGCTGCCAGTTGGATGAGAATGCTCCGTATAGTTGATCGAGGGAATGGAGATTTTATCTTTGCTACTGCAGCTGACCTAAGGAATCGGTCTATATGTGCATCCAATTCATAAATATAACTGGAAGAAAGAAGTTCAATTACAGGTTACAGCAGCATTTCAAATCAAAAGAGCATAAGCAAGAAACAAGGCCTCAATTTTCAGGAATATCTGAACCTTATGTACAGAACAATAGTGACAGTAGTAATATGACTAACCCATCAAATAAAATTGCGGTGTCAAATACACCATGTCCTCGATGCACCATATGATCATCCATAGGTATCATCATCATGGCTGGTTCAAGAACAATACCACCAAATATGCTAGAATACATTGCAGCATATGGTTGTTCTTTCACAGTGTTCCACTTCCGATTTAGCTTTTCTATCAGCTGATCCAAGCAAAAAGTAGCAAACCAAAAATAAACTTCACGGGATGTATGAAGTTCGAACATTTTAGCAATGAAAGGGGCTGACAGAAATGCCACCAGAAAACCTAACAACAGTTCAGAAATCTTGGAAAATTCAAGCATTCAGCCCCTTGTACAGCTCAGAATAATGAGAGTATGGAACTGTTTGAACAAGGAGGTCTCTTGTACAGGTAACTTTCAAGTCAAGCTTCTAAAACTCAATATCCTACATCTGAGACACAGGTACAGAGCTACAAGCAGTCAAGGTTTGATCACACTAGTGACTGAACATATTAAACTGAGAAAATGCCTCAAAGGCTACTGTTTTACAATATAAGAAGCGCGAACAATTTAGTGAGCCATTTGGTCTTACAGCATCTGTAAACTGTAGTTTCTTTTAGGGTTAATGCCACGCTGATCCACGCTATTTTGTGCATGGCAAGTCATAAACCTGATGGGGTCTATGACTTGCCAGGAACAAAAAGAGCGTGCATCGGTTCATTTTAGCGTGGCGTTATGGGCTTGAATTTTATGTTCCAATCTATTCAGTAAGTTCAAACTTCCAATTCACGAGCAGAGTAACACTAAGTTCACCCAAATGTTCATCAACTAGATTTTAGAATACCTAAGCTCAAGTTAGAACACTCAAGCTCAACCCAGAAATAATTGGTGATTTTTACTACAATGAATCAACAGTAAATGGGGTTATTGAGTATTTACCTCAGTAGAAGAGGAAAAGACATGAACTTTGGAATCTTCAACATTGACAACTTCTGTTTCAGCCATAGCAGCCACAGACACCACCACCCACAGATTGATTTCAATCAAATGGGGGAGAATCTTGTGAATTGAGAACTTATACCAAAAAAAAAAAATATCTTTATTTAATGTAGTAGTACAGGAGATTAGGAGTTGAGAGAAAGTGATTTATGCACATGATCACACTTTTCCTAGGAAAAGAGGAATACTTATGTTGGTACGACACGTTTAATTTTCGTTTAATTGGCAATGAAAAGTGTAGCTCACTAAACTTTTTCATAGGTAGTCACTTATTTTCGGCCTTTTCTAAAGTGTGATGGCGATCATAGGTGGTCACTTATACTTCCGGCCATATTTAAGAGTGACTATGTTTGTTTGTGCTTAATTACTACTGTTGGTAAGATAATTTACCTCGTTGCATTATACAGAATGATGGGAGAATGCCATAATGTTACGGTATGCAATTAAATATTAGACACAACAAACCTACCTTCTAAAAAACGTTTGCTTAAAATTGGTTAAACCCGAGTTTGAAGATCTGTCAAAACTAATGTTCTGGAGGACCTGACAGTAACAATTTGCGCGTAGAACCACCTGCAACACCAGCCATTTGTTCACCTTCTGTGATCAGAATAGGCTTAACTTCCTTGTGCATTGTTCTAAGGATTGTGGTAACTTGCTCGGTCTGATTTTCACTTGAACACGATGAAAGAAGAACTTTAGCAGTCCCGCCATCAGGGAAACATCCAGAATCAATCATTTGCTCAAATATTTCTAAACATACTTTGTACTGCTTTTTTCTTGAGTATGCACCCAGGCGCGATGTCCATGTAATGACATCAGGTGTCATACCTTTGCCACTAAGTGAATGAAACAACTCCTCCATTTTCTCAATATATCCAGCTCGTCCATATATGTTAATCAGTATGTTGTATGTGCTTAGATCAGCTGCATACCGTTTTTCTTCCATTGCATTCATCACTTGTTCCATCTTCTTGAACTGTCCAAACCGCCCATACAAGTTCAACATGCTATTCATTACATATGTGTCCGGTTCTATACCTGACTCGATCATTTCATTCAAGAATTCTTCACACTTAGCTATGTTCCCGGCTTTTGAATAAGCACATAGTAACAGCATGTGGGATTTCATAGTTGGAGTCATGCCATGAAGCTTCAGCTGCCTGAACATTTCTTCTGCTTCTGAAAGCACATTTCACATATAAAGAGCTACATCAGATTGTAGAGCTAATTTCAGAACTCAAAAGTTCCAGTTATTATATGGAGCAGACTGTCGGTATTAGGTTGTTAGGTTAGATATACCTTCAACTAAACCAGCTCTTCCATACGCATCTACCATGATATTATATGAGGCTCTATCTGGCTCACATCCCATGTGTTGCATAAGTGAAAATATTTCTGCAGCACCGTAAGGGAAGCCTGCACGACTGTAATATTAAAGTAATAGAACCAAAATTAGCTACATAAGAAAACAATTTTTCAGGAGAAAGGTATCAGGTTATCATATATTGTGGATATATCCTGCATAGCATGCTTCTAAGATTTCTGTAATCCTGTTCACTTGTGCAACAAGATATGCTAAATCAACATCAACAACATTACACCAGTGCGCCAAATGTCTCAGGTAAAAGGGGTCGGATGTATACAAGATTGACATTAATAAAACATTGAATATTTACTTCTTATAATCATGACTCAATCATATCACTCATGACTCACCTCTAGACAGATTGATAATCACAACTTCAACTTAATAAGATTTAACTAACTCTATCCTGAGAATGCAGAGAGAAGTTAGATTTTCTAGTCAAATGGCCACCTGTAAGCTTCCATAAGAGCATTATAAGCATAGACATCAGGCTCATGACCATCTTCCTGCAGCAGTTCAAATATTTCCTCTGCTTTCTCACAATGTCCATCCCTTGCAAATGCATTAATTAGAGCAGTGTAAGTGCAGATATTTGGCTTGCACTTCTGAGTTCTCATCTCATTGAACAGTTTGAAGGCCATATAAGATTTATTCGCCTGCACAATGCGCATTTGTCCTTCTGCTTAGATTTAATATCCATTCTTCTTACTTGTTTCAATCATCATTCCTTAAAAGCGATGAAATATCAGTGTTTAAATCTTAATCTATCAGTGAACAGAAGTAACAAAACCCGGATCGAGTGAGACACTTTCCAGTCAATTATCCGTAAGTGAGAAAACATGTGAAAGGATGCCAATTGCAGTAAACCCTTCAGCCAATCCATTATAGAATTTGCAACCTTTGAGACACTAGTTAGAATCCTTCATAATTTAGAAATGGACGTAATTGTGTTTAGAACGGGATACAATATACAATTTACAGTTATGACAGGATAACGAGAAACATTCTAAATGTTGACATATTATGACACAGTCTAAATGTGGGATGGAAGCTCAGGAAATGATTATTACTGTCTAACCTTCCCATGTAAGTTGATTAGATTTGTGAATGTATCAGCTGTTGGGATGCAACGTTCCCTTTTCATCCTCTCATATATAGCCAAAGCTTTTTGGTTGTTTCCGCCTTTTATCAATCCTTCAATATACGCGTTGTAGACATTGGGACCTAAGAAGATTGATACTAATGCCTTAGTAGAGAATTTAGATGTTTTTATTAGGTCTGCAGCAGATACATTGAATGCTAATAAGTATTAAGTTGCCTATGATTCCTACATCAGATGTTAAAATTGACAGGAAATAGTGAGAACAGAAAGTAGTAGATGTATGAGGTCTTACTCGAATGAAGGCCAAACTTCCGCATTTCAGTGTAAATGGCTTCAGCTTTTTCAAACAATCGAGATACACAATAAGCTCTTAACAGAATCGCGTAAGTATCTTCTGTAGGAATGCACCTAGCCTCTAGAAGTTCTAAATAAGTCGACTCTGCCTTGGCATGCTGTAACTTCTGTCCATACGAGTCAATCATCAAATTGTAGCAGATGACATCTGGTTTGAAGGTGCTCCTATGCAGTATCCACTGACATAGCTGCACCAGAATAAGAATACAGTGTACTGTTCAGTTTCACTACAATTCGTAACCCAAAGTCCCAAAATATGTTTCTGTTTAGTAAATTAATCAGTTTTCACATTTCAGAAGAATAACTTACATACAGTAATTTTATCATATAAGCATACATAAGTTTACTGACCTCTAGAATCTGATCCCATTTTTTGTTTAAACGCAGTTGGACAGTGACATTTATCAAATCATCCCAAGTTTCATGTGTCCGAGGAAGAGTGTCGAGGATGCTCCATATTGTACTTCTATCGGCTTCCTGCTGCAGCAAGTCAACAATTTTGTGCGCGATTGGGCTAAGTACTGGGAACACTCCATCAATAAAACCAGAACCAAATTTCCATCCACGTCCCCTTAGACCACCACCTGTTTCACGACAATAAAATGCAACGAAAATTCAATGAAACCTGAAAAATGGACTATAACTAACATAAGTTAGCAAATCAGAGGACATACATCTTTTACGGGACAGTTTCTTCCTGTCGAAGCTTCTGAACTTGCCTCGTTTGTCGATATAAATACTGTCACGCTTGAACCTCTTAGGAACCTCAACATCCGAACATTTCACACTCCACTGTCTATAGCCAATGCTTCTTATATTCAGATATATACTGCAGTAACAGGCATTAAACCTCACATAAGCATTCTTCTTCCAATAAGTCTACTAACAGTCACAGGTAATTAAGGATACTAAAGTATGATCATTCTGATATCATTAGTAGATAGGGTAAGATCGTACTACAATAAGTTATGGTAAGACGTGCTTATAACGTGTTGTAAAACAATCTCAACCAAAACTTGCTCGTCAGGTATAGAATAATAAAATGAGAATCTTAGGATAAATACCAACTCTTAAATACAACGGACGAAATAAAGCACATCCCAAGTGAGCATTGTTCGTATGAGCTTGGTACTCGTCCTACTGATTTAATTGTATCCATGACGCACCAAAATCAGAGGCTACAGACTTATCCAAACATTCTGCAATAATTATTGATGATAATCAAATTTGATGATACTAGGAAATTGTAACAATCTACATCATGTACATATAAGGAAACATATATTTCCAGTATATATTATCAATGTTAATATTGTGATCTTTGTAATTTAGGATTGTTATTATTCTCTTGTAATCTTAGCTCTATGAAACTACATTAACAAATGATAACCCTCACTATGGAAGACATGAATGCCCTAAGTTGGTCATAAAGTCGCAATTTGTTGGGTTCATAAAAACAATGAATTACCTATTCTAAGGTCAATACCCATTTTGGGTTTAGGATCAAACCCGCGGGATTGTACTCTTAACCGTTAGGCCAAGACCGAACACGAAAAAAAATTGTATATTCTATGGCCATCACAAGTTGTAAACACAGTTTATGTGCAATTTCACAAGCATAATTATGACTAGTAATGAGATGTGATTAATTAAGATGGACATATATGAAAAGAGAATTATTAAAATTACTAATCATTCAACAAAGGTAATCACATAATTAAGAAGTGCACGAACCTGTAGAATGAGTGTTGATGGTAAAGTTGCATTGTTTAGATAAGGGAGAGAAGAAGCAGAGTGGCTGAGTAGCGGGGAGTTGCATAAGACAAATGTGGCAATGAACAAACGGTCATTTTTTGAGCAATTTGACAAGAAAGAAACAAGGGGAAAGGGATATTTTCTTCTACAAGCTTTTGGGCTGGTTTGATGGGGCTAAATAAGTGGTATATACTAAAGCCCAGTCTACGACTGGCTACGATGCCTCTTTGAGGGGGTGCTCTTATTTCCACGCTCACATGTTTAGTCGGATGGTATATGGCTCCATGCCTCCATGCCACTTCGAATTAGCCAAGTGTATTTTAGGTGTCTTGACTCCTATTTGATAATTTGATCCTCAATGGATGATTATGATATTGAAATTGAATATCTTGATCTTTTATATGCACTTTTTACGTTTTGAAATCAATATTGTATGTAATTTCGATAGCATACACAATAGACCATGAAATTTTTCGGTTTGCGCATTTCAATCTCAATACGACTTTCACGTCTAAATGCCGACAATGATATTATTACTTGTAAAATTTAAACACATTACACAAGTTCATTACTCCCAAGCTCTCTAGTGCTAAGTGAATCATCAAAATCGTTTGAACATCAAATTTTCTCGAACTTCAAACTCTTTGAAAGTGAAAACAATGAACCACACATCTTAAAATTCCTTACAATTAGAGGTTGACCGATAGTTCAGTTTTCGACCCAATTTAGGATTAACATGACCAACGAACCAAATCCAATGGCCTCATCGCTCACATACAGCGCAACCCTAACCGATTTCCTCAATTTCTTAACAACTCGTGCCAAAATACCTTTAACATTCAATTCCAACAATCGTCCGTCCTAATCTATATCGGTCTGTGTCTACCTCTACACTCTACAAGTCTACACAATAAAAGTTCCGAGTTTCCAACTTCCAAGTTCCAAATCGTCAGACTCACACTTCTCTCCAGTGTCTACTCTGTCTAGTCTAGTCAACAAGTCAAGTCAGACGTACGTCTCGCAAAGTCCCAAGACTATTATTATCCCGCCAAAATAAATCAACCGTCAGCTGAAACAATAAATAGAAGCATCTAATTTTCCCTCCAAAATATAACCCCCTTTTCAAAACCCTAGAAAAATCAATCATTTCACAGAGGATAGAGAAAGAAAGGGCGACGAAGATGGCGTCAACATCAGCCTACTCTTCCGATAAAGTGAAGAGAGCACTCAACGATCTCTCTTCCGATAATCAGCCTACTCTCAGCGTTATTTTCTCTCTCTCTCTCTCTCTCTCTCCTCTTTTTTTTTACCCTTTTTGGAATTTCTTGTTCATTGTTTTTTTAGGGTTACTTCAATTTTACGTTTTAATTTCGAGTTGTTTATTGAATAATTGTTTGTTTGTTTGTTGATCCAGCATATTCGGAAAACCATTACCACTTTGCAAGAAGTCGCTGTCGAAATGGAGAAACTCAATCGAACTGACAAGGTTACTAATTAATGATTGTTGTTGTTGTTGTTGTTGAAGTAAGATTTTATTGTTGTTGTTGTTGTTGGCCTGCGCAAGACGGTTATAGATGGCGATTTATGTTAGCCGACCTCAAATTACTTTGGGAATAACGCTTGGTTGTGATTGGATGGCTATTAGATTCTTAGGAAGTAGAAAATTTTTACCTCCTTTGTTTTACCAAATGGAAATTTTACATTTCCGATGATTTTTAAATTTTTTAGGAGTTGCTAATTCATGGGAATTCTGAATTCTCGCGCCTAAACAAACAGGCAAATGGAGTATATATAATGCCTGTGAAAATTAAGACCTGAGTATTATTGCAAGTAATAACCTTTTTGATTAATGGTTTTGAGAAATTACAAGGGATCTTAAAAACATAGCCTCAACGTGGATATAAACGACTTTTTCGGTTTTTCCCCCAAAAATTGAACTGATTATGTGGAATGTAATTTAACGAGCAAGACCAAACCTTTCTGATCTTTATGTGTTAAATTGTGGATGAGATATGGGTGTTTGTTCGTCTCGTTGGGTGCAGCTTCTACTCTGTCGAGTGTGGACTAAGAATCGAATGTGCAGGTGAAAGAGCTTGAAGATGCTGTCATAGAACTATTGTATGTAAATGAGGAATGCAAAAGTTTTTCTGATGTAATGAACTCGATTGGAGAAAAATACCAGCCTGGTCCTCAGGTTCCTAAACCGAACTTCTTAAGCTTTTGGTTTTGCTGTTATTATGTTTACAAGTCCCTGACGACTATTGATCGTTTTCTCTTTTAGCTAACTGATTTTAAGAAGCTGATTGATGGTGCAAAATCTAAGATTAAGGGCCAGTCTGCCGCAAATATTCAAAAGGAACCTCTGCTACGTCGCTTCAGAGAAGCCGTTTGGGTACGTATGATTCAGTCATGTATGGCATAAAACTTGTATAGATGTGTGGAAGTGTATGGTTGAGACTTGGAGATGGAGAAATTATCACTCTAAGTTACATTATCCGCATCTGATTTGGTTGCTATATGCTAATTCACTATCTGTTTTCATGTTTGCAGAATGTTCATCATCGGGGTCAGCCAATGCCTGGCGAAGAGCAGGAAGACATTGTAATGACTTCTACACAAATCGGTCTCCTGAACACAGTCTGTCCAATAACTGGAAAAGCTGTCACTGATTTGGAGGAACCAGTTCGCAGGTTCTAACTCAATCTTGTTTCTGATATCTATATTTTGGTTTTCAAACAAATTTTGTCTATTTATTTATTTATGGGCTATTAGTGTGGTCAGTAGTAAAAAACACAGATGATTGGCCATGTCTTCGGCGTAAGTTTTAATATTTACCTCAACAGATTAGATGGTTGGATTCTTGCTGCTTCATTGATTCACCAAAATAAACAGAATGAATATCATAGATAGATTATAGATAACATGTCAAGAAAATACGAGTTTGCTTGTTCATGTGTTATCTCATTCAGCAGGCAATTGCAACTGAAAATTCCAATTATCTTCTCTCTAGTTTAAAGGTCACTGTATGTATGCTGGAGTTAGTAGCAGATACTGAGAGGAGATCATAAGGCTAGAATAATCAAATGCGCCAACAAGATACTTTCAGTTTCTGATTTTCTGTTGATTAATCAAATTCATTCGTTTCATCTTGATTTGCTTATGTGCTTGATAACTTTAGTTATGCAATATGGCACTTGGTTCCACAGATTTTTTAACTTGGACATCTGCTGCCTCTGAGAAAAAGAAATAAGCTACAAGTTACAGATGTATTCTTGTCTTTTGTCTCTCTGTTACTGAATCTTTCACCGTGTTTTCTGTGACAGCACGGATTGCAAGCATGTCTTTGAAAAGGAAGCTATTTTGCTCCATATCAAATTCAGCACTAAAACAAATCAATGCCCTGTAGCAGGTATATTACCATCAGTAGTATGATCTGATTTACTTCCGTTTGCTTAGCTCTATCTCACTCTTTAATCATGTTATCTTTCTTCGTTTCAGGCTGTCCCAAACCACTGCATGCTAGAAAACTGATTTGTGACCAGTTGTTACCTGTGGAAATCGAGGAACTGCGTTCACAAAACAAGCAGACTGAGATGCCTGGTGCTTTTGAAGACTTCACTACATTCAGTGACGAAGAATCTATGTAAACTATGTATGTAACTTTCATGGATAATACATCTCAGGGCTTTTGTTTCTGAAGATCTTTTCTTGTGCTTGTAAGAAAGCATTGCTTATGGTTATTGGCTTAATGCCAGGACTTCAATTGTTGTTGGATGATCAATTTAGAAATTCTATATCCAACACCTTCAGAGCATCTATGTCGAGTATTATGGTTGTCTGGGAATCACCCCTGTGTATCTCAGTGTTATATCTAGAATATCGATGTGAATCCAGGAAACCATTACCACATATAATAGCCTGTCTAATTACTTAATTTAGCTCTTTACAGGGTCATTTTCTACATATGACATTCTGAATCCCATTACTAAACCGACTAACTGTAGGAACAACAGGATAAATATGCAGTAGAACAACCAGGATGTCATGGCTGACCTTTTCAATCGCGGCCACACATATAACAGGGTTGATCTTTCCATTTCCACTGATGAAGAGGGCACAAAATATTTGAGGAGACAGTTGATGTGCAGGCTAACAGGGCATGCACCACATCTGTAGTACCAACGACTGCACTGCTCTTGACAAACAGTACAAGACTCGGATTCTTCATGGTACCGCAGCTCCAAAATGTGCTCTGCATCTGATGTGTGGCGCACATATTGAGGCAATTGGCTGCACAAAGGGTGAATGTAGAGATTACATCTCTTGCACTGATAGAAGAGACCCCCTATATTCACACCACAAACTTCACAGTTGTGTTTCACAGAAGATGTGGCCCTTGACCTTTGTAATAAGGTCAAATGAAGTTGGTGTTTCCGGTGCATAAATGAGCAAAGATCAATAGGACAGTGCCCGCAGTGCAAATGCAGATTGAAACTGCATTCCTTGCATTGATACCTCTTTCCAGATTCCCAGTCTTTCGCAGCCATCACACGTAAACTCCTTGTCTTCTGATACTTCTGTGAGTGAATGGGGTAGATGTGTGAAATGCTGTAAGGTGGCCATTGTATCTGATTTTCAGGATTTTGTATTTTTCAGATTGAAGAAGTTCAGATCAGGGTTTGCTTTCATGGGTAACTAAAGTGTTTGTATTGATAAGGTTGCTTTTGCAAAGACTAGTCTCTTACAATTTTTTTAAGGTCTCATTAGCTGTTACCTGCTCACAACTCATTGAAATGAATCTCATCAGTTTTTCTATTGTCTTAAGAACAGAAATGACCTGTTCAGTATTTCATAACCGAATCAAATGTCACTGACAAACTGACTTGTTCAGTCGTTGAACAAGCTGTTCTTTTCCTCCTCAGTCTGTTTTTTCACAATTACATTCCATGTTTTGCAGCATCAGTAAGGAAAGGATACAATGTACCATATGGAGTCGCGGATCAAGTTCCAGATCGAGCTGTTTCAGGTGCGGCATCTTTTCTGTAGGTGTATCCTCTAGGACAAACACAGGACTACTCCTTGACATGTTCTAAGGAAATTTCAGTGCTGTTGTGTTCATTTTTAGCAACATGTCCCTTACAAGTCCACTGCCTATTTTATAGTTAGCTTCTAAATGTCAATGTGTGTTGGTTCCACGACTTCCAGAATGGGAAGCTGTTATGTTTACGAATAGGATATTTCTAGATTCATCAGTGAACTTGTTATTGTTAAATAATAATGCTCAGAATGTAGATACTATATGTGTCGTATTAAGATATAAAAACATTGAATCGGCATCAACCAACAACTTACGCTTTTGGTTGAGACGGTCGTTTCACACCATGGACTTGGAAGTCTTTGACGAAAGTTTACCATTCAATGTCAGTTATTATAAATTTATAATCGTCAGCACATCTCAAATGAAGGGACCTGATGACCTCAAGAAAAAAAAAAAAGTGAAAGAACCTGATCTGAACTTTTTTTTTAGGTCAACCTGATCTGAACATCAGTACAGGTAACATCTCATTTTTTGTGTCCTAATACCAGGTTGTAAAGCACCTCGTTCTTTGGTGATCATTAAGTACAATAACGTTACCCTAGTGTCTATTAATCGGCTTACTGTACGAATTCTCTTGTTTAGCCAAAGGGCTGCACCTGTCACCTTGCACATAGTCATTAACTAGATAAGCTTTTGATTACATCAAGCTTTGTAATAATTTATTAGAGTCTTCTCTGAATTCTCACAACACGGATTTGATTAAGTCCCTAATCAAACTAAAAATACTAAACTAATGCATTATGCTTTGACCTGCAAAGTGTGGAAGTTTCATCTGATCTAACTATTTAACCAACAAGTATTATCTATCTTTTGGGACTAACTTCAGTCAAAAGCTTCCTGGTTGCAGCAACACAGGCCGGTTAAAACCGGCTAAGACCCCTTCTCTAGACTGCAAGTAAGCGAGAATGAACTATCCATAACCAACTAGGTAGATCCAACATAGCACCCACACCAAACCTCCACTCAAGGAAGTGTACAAGAAAGCGAAGTTCAATGTAAAGCTTGCAAGTGTAAGGGCCGAGGCATGAGATACAGATGCGAACCATGCAATTTCGATCTTCATTCATTCTGTGGAACGTGTCCTGTTTCGGTCTTGTCCTTCACACATCCACAACATCTGTTACGACTTGTACAGAAACCAGTCTCTTCTGATCAGAAGTGTAACTTGTGCCATAAGACAGTCCATGGCATGGTGTATCAGTGCCAAGCTTGCAACTTTTATATGCATATACTTTGTACGCAATTCCCTGAGTTTCTGACTGCACATGCTATTCACCCTCCTCATCCTATCAGGCTACAATTGATGGAGTCTAAGAAATGCGATGTCTTTCTTCAAAGAGCATATGGTGTCTTTCTTCACAATTCTGTTCAGAAAACTATGTTCTTAGATTTGCCTGTACAAATGTGGATTAACTCAACATCGTATAAACTTGTTAAGAAAATTTCAGACTCATGATACAAAATCTGGTTGAACTGTCAAATAATTATTTTTCATGCAGTCTGATTAATTAGAAGATTACGATATCGATTTCAGTTAATTTAATTTATTGGAGTCCTCTGATTTCTCTGTTGAAATTTCTATACACCACAACACGGATTTGATTAAGTCCCTAATCAAACAAAAAAGACTAGACTAGTGCATTCTCTTTGACTTGAAAAATGTGGAAATTTCATCTGATCAAACTATTTAACCATCCAGTTTCTTTACATATCTTTGGCTTCAGGGGACTTCTGGATCAGAACTTCCTGGTTGTAGCGACACAGACCGGCTGAAAATCGGTCGAGACCAACCCGATCCATCACTAAACTGCAACTAAACAAGCATGAAATACCCTGAAAAGACTAGGTGGATCCAACAAAACAGCCACACCAAACATCCACTCAAAGAAGTCTACAAGAACGCCAAGTTTGAATGTAAAGCTTGCAAGTCTGAGGGCCGAGGCATGAGAATTCAGGGGCGGCCCTTAAACCAGAGTACAAAACAAAAATGAAGTACAATGTATGCATGACTTGTGAGATGGCCCAGCGTAAATTAATGAGAATTTATGAACATCCTCCCTTCCACCTGGGTTCAAATCCTGCTAGGGTGCTTATTTTGTTTTTTTTTTTTTTTTTTTTTCTCTTTGCCTTTTTGTTTTTGCTAACCTATTTATTAAATTTAGTAATATGATTTATGCCCCTACAAGATTCGAACATGCACCTTATTAAAACAACAGAAAAAAAAATTACAAGATA
>JBBYHQ010314830.1:0-16604 GCA_038382645.1 Spergularia azorica | reverse complement strand
ATTTAGTGTAGTATATAGAAAATACGTTGCATTTTTGTTGCGCACACAACTACGGAACCGAGCTAGGGACCGAGCTCGAGCGAGCCCGAGCTTGGGTTTTGCGAGCTCGCTGAGCTCCGAGCCGAGCCCGAGCCCCAAAATAGCAGTACCGAGCCGAGCCCAAACATATGATGCTCGGGCTTGGTTCGGCTCGTTTACACCCCTACTAACACAGTGTCACAGTCCTTGGAAAACTATGGAAGAACCTTTTTGCTTTGTAGGAGTGTCATGTTTATTTCATAATGAGTACACTGTTGGGGAGAGGTAATTTAATGTCTCTGTCAATGCTTCTGATGTTGTTGCTTGCCAATAAGTTCTGTAAAGGGTGTTTTATCTTCATCAGGTTGACCCGAGTGTCTTTTCAGGTACTTGCTGGAGCAAAGTCTTTCTGTGGACAACCTATTTGTGTTTGTGTTGATTTTCAAATATTTTAAGGTGCCACTGATGTATCAGGTATGTCTGCCTGCTATAGTTAGAAGTTTTGTAGGAGATTTTTAAAGTATAGCAGCAATTCAATAACTTGGGAATTTTGCCATAGAGAGAACTCAAAAGTGTACCTCCTTAACCAAATGAGAAGCTTGGGGGTCATTGATACTCCGAATTCAATGTGATGGTTTTCATCTAAATTTTGTGAGATTTTATAATAACAATATTGTATTGCTGATATGTAGAATCGCGTGCTTTCTTATGGAATTGCTGGTGCAATTGTGTTCCGATTGTCATTGATACTCTTAGGGAGTGCCACCCTTGAGGTTCGTCCTCGCCCAATTTGTTTTTTCTTTTTTCTGTTGGTGCTGCAAAATCTGTTGAGAGCTGCCTGAAAATGGTCAACTGAGATCCAGTATATGATGCCTTATATTCCTGTACAATGATTTACCTTCAAAATGTACTCTTCTGAGCCACCTAAAACCTTTTTTCGTGAAAGCAGGCTTGTAATCTCTATTTGTCCTTACATTTGTGGTTCTGTTTTATCACTTGTAATTCCAAAGAAATAAAGATTGGAAAATTTGAGAACATCTTGTTACTTTTACTATGGTCAAACAAATCTGAGAAAAATAGATGAAGAAACATAAGATTAAGATTAACATTGCAAGGGAAATTATGGCATTTTAAGTCATTATTTAAGAATCGAATTGATCTAGTTGGTTGTTTATGAAATAAAATTTCCCAAGTTATTCATACAGGTTACACATGTGAGGTGACATGGCGACATAGTATACGATATTTTTAGCTTTAGACAACAGTTGACATGGGAATATTCATAGTAGAGGACATGAGTACATGACTTGTCTTGTTTCTTATCTTAACCCTGTCCTTTGTAAAAACTCCAGTCCTGTAAAAAGTTTTGTAATGCATTAGAACTAATAGACTAGTTTGCGTAGGGTAGTCTTGAGATTACTAAGGCTTCCAAAAAGACAAAAGCTGCTTAATGTCTTAGTTTCCTTAAACTCAAACTGATAAACAGCCTAGCCACTCAGGTCTGTTCCTGTTGTGTGTGATTTTGGCGTCCTCTGATGCATGTCCTCTGTCTTGTCAACACCCCTGTTGAAATGGCTGATTGAAGTAACATAAATTCTTATTAGGTAATTTGTCAAGATATAGTATGTGGTATTTTCTTACTTAATTTGCAATAACTTCTGCCTATTTCATCGTGTGCTGGCTTTTGGATTAATTTCTCTCTCTTGGTTGTGACAGAACTTTAAAGTGGTGAATCTGCTGCTAGCTTCGATACTCTTGTATTCCTCTTTTAAGGTGAGTTAACCACTAGACAATTAAATTTTTTACTCAAGTCAGCGACATTGGAATGAATTACTTAATGGTCCTGTTCTTGTTGATTTTTCCATGCTCCCCACTTTACTATGTTTCTTGGCTCTGTACCTCCACTATTCCTGACTTTTTAAATGTTCCCTCTATCCTCCTAAAACTTTTGGGCTTTGTTCTTATGTATCCCTGGATTTTGTATTGTCTGTTTATGGTCTTAGGCTGTGGTTTGCTAACACATCTTTATTAAATTCTCCAAAAAATCTCAGGGGCCGTTTGGTTAGAGCTAGGGAAAGGGAAAGGGATCAAGAAAGGGAAAAGGGGAGAAAGGGATCAAGAAAGGGAAAAGGGGGGAAAGGAATCAAAACCCCACCAATACCCCCATGTGTTTGGTAAAAACAAAGGAATCAAACCCCTCACCCTCTAAACAACACTGCCGTTCCTCTTCTCCTCTTTATCTCTCCATCTTTTTCTTCATGCACTTTCATGGCTTCCTTTTGTCACCAATTTCTACATACCTCTTCTCCCCTTATATAAACTGGGCCCCCGTCCATGTTCTCCGTCGCCCAAACCGCCTTTGACTAGCTCACGTTTTGACTTTTTAGTTGTCGAATTTAATCATCAAACTTGTAGATCTGGAGTTATGTTGGTCAAATTCGACCACAAAGAAGTTGAAACTTGATAATATGTGATGTTCTTGAAGAATTTTGGTAAGTTTTTCTTTTAGTCTTCCGTTGCGTTTTTCTTCTCTTTCACGAAGTGCTACGACGGGATGGCCGTGGTGGTTTTCAGGGTAGTTTATGTTGGTGGCGACTGGCGAGTAGTTTGAACAATGACGGTGGTGTTATGTGGTGCTCAGGTCAATGTCGGCCACAATAATTCGGAGGTGGGGTGGTTGTGGTGATGGCAGGTGGTGGTGGCCTGAGGGTAGGTTCTTGCATTGGAGTCATGGTCAAGGCTTAAGGTTGACTAACCAAGTTAGGGAATCCTCAAAACCCTGGATAGAGGAGGGAATCAAGGTAGAGGGATATGAGGTAATCAATTAAGGCAAAAGGGGTAAAGGGAATGAACAAAAATGCAAACCAAACACATAGAAAGGGAATCAATGTTCTTAATCCCCTTTCCCTTTCTTGATGCCCTCCAACCAAACAGCCCCCTGAGATTCCTTAGACAGAAAACTTGGCAGGAACTGTATGATTTGAATGAATGATAGAATGATATTAAGTACCGATATTTGAGTATTTCCTTCTGATTCAAACTTTTTGGCCCATTCTTTGATTCTGTAGTTCTATGTTCTTTGGTTGTCTCTAACACTAGCGTACTAATGAATTATGATGGTTTCAGTCACTTAGGCCACAGTTTCATGTGTCCTTGACTGGGATTTCAAGATGTATTAGCTCCTGTACGATTTGTTTCTAATTCCTTTCTTTCGTCTTTTTTTGGGTACATGATAATAGCTATTTAGTTCTGAAGAAGATAATGAAGACCTATCAGACAATTTTATTGTGAAGACATGCCAAAAGTATATTCCGGTTACAGGTAACGTGTAGTCTGTTCTTTTGGTATTTGATAGCTTTGTAGTTACTTTTGAATGTCACTCATGTACTTGTACCACAGTACTTGAAAATATTAGTGTATCCAAACATAATAAATTTCTAGTGTTGTGTACTTTGTTACATCTTCGTTGCACCATGAACACTTATGAAAGTTAGTTCGCTTTACTTTTAAGTGTGCACGATTTCTTCATCATCCGGTTTGCCCAGTGGGGCTTCTATCTTAATCGAGGTCACGGCCATGTGGGGTTAGGGACATAATGGTGCTAATCTCTTCAGAAGGGAATTCGAGAAATTACGATCATAATTCTTTAGCAACTATGGTAACCAGGTCATACAGTGATATTGAGTCTTACTGTGGGCATCTGAATTAGTTGATCTCAAGGTAGACGATGTGTCATGGCTGCTTGGTCATCTGTCTAAAGTGCCTTTTTTCGCCTAAATATTATAGAAGGCTGTTGTTGGAAGATGTCTTGAATAAGAAAAAGGCTGTTCTAGATTCATTTAGATAGTCAAGATAAGCATTCAAAAGTGGTATCTAGAAGGATGTAAACTTGGATTGTGATTGCTGAAGGTGGTTTTGGATCATCGTATTTTGATGTTAAGATCAATCTTCCCAGGTTTTATTTTCTCAATCTCTCTACTTTGCAGCTAATTATGATGGCAACCGCTTCATTACGATCGAGGATGGTGTGAGGAAGGTCAGTTACTTATTAATGATGGTCGATATTAGCTTCTTCCGCCATTCTTGTTAATGTACAACAGCTCATCTGAGTTGGACAATATCTACTGTAACTATAATTTTATATACGCCACCTTAGTCTGTATGATAGTGAAGGACATAAGATTTTACTCCTTAACGTCACTCATTAATAATTTAAACTTCAATTGCTAAAGTTACTCAATCAGTATATGATTTCTCTCATGGCTGAGTAACAAGAGAATTCATAGTTCCATACCATCTTGGGGTTTGAATAACATTAAGATAAGTAGTATTGATAAAGCCCTTCTGGTATGTTCACTTCTTTTATTTTCCTTGAAGCTGATTCGAACCCTAATTGTTTTTAGTGGCTTTGTAAGACATGAGCTCTCATAATTAGTTCCTGGTTTATAGGCAGTAAGCTCGAAAGACTGTATCTCTAAAAATTTGGATCACTGATTTTCGCTGTTCTTATTCTGTTGGTTATATGTCGACTGTGTCGTTCAGTACTAAGTTGCCACGTGCTGAGGTCTCTTGTGTGCTGGGAGTTTTTCGGATGTTTAATGTTTCAGGATAAGCAGCTGCTTTGACATCATGATAGTTTCTCTATTTATGAAGCAGGCTGATAAAACTATTAGAAAGGCATGTTCAAGTAATTAAACTAGGGGTATGTCCATGGGGGTTGGAGTTTCTTAGGATATTTCTTAGAAGTGAAGGAGACATCTTCGGTAAGCTTGGAATCTTGGATAGTGTGGTCTTTTGTATTTGGAGGGTAGCAACTTTATCATCCTTACTTATATGGTAGTATCTTCCACAAATAATCGTATATGAAAAGGTCGTCAAATACAAAATTCTTCTTGTGTACTGTGATGAGTTGAATAAACTAATGGAGGCCCTCCATGGTTATTTTATCGATTGGAGCTATGCAGCTTTTAAGTGTCGTAATCAAGCTTGTACCGTTGTATGCTCCTATTTATTTAAGATAATATGAGAGAGAATTTTTTAAGATGGTTTATAAAGACCAAGTGATGCATCGGTTAGGATGCTCAGAGAATAAAGAATTCATAAGATTGTAAGACCAGTAGATGGTAAACGACTTGGATGAGACAGTTTAAAAGCAACAAGAGTTTTATTAACTTTAACGCGTTGGGGTTGGTGGATTTCTGGGAGTGGATTTTGGGGGTTGTAGTTATATTTGTCTTTTTTGTTTGGCATTTAAACTTTTTGTTCTCCTCATTTAGACCTTTTTTACCAACTTTTTTTCCAAATAATTGTCGGACTTATTTCTATTTTAAATATCTTTGTAACTTCGACTTAAAATTTTAATATTGTGGTAATTTTGTCTTTTTAGTTTATGTCTCCAAACTTCGTATATTCCTTATCCTTTTCTTTTAACTTTTGTCCTAGTTACTTCTTTTTTCCTTTTACCATTTTGGCATGCTGACTCTTCCTGTCAACAAATCATCTTTTTTCACACCAGATCTTTTTCGGGAGTAATGTTTTGCTGGTAGAAGTAGGGGTTAGAAGTCTAGATTATAAGTCAAGTGACTATTTCTTCCATTGCCAATTGGTATTAGAAAGGAACCTCAGTAGCCGAGTAACGCATGGCCAATTTGTCAAAATCTTTTTTATAGGCTTGTTGTGCTGCATGGTCCAACAACTTTGGATATCGTACATATGTACACATAATTTGCTTTCATCTGTTCTAGTGTATATCCTTCTGCATTTATAGTAAATTATTTATTTCTAACAGGCATCCAATTTCTGGGCAGGCTACACCTTTGCTTTTAACTGTGGCGGTGATTGAGCTCAGTGACATTGCATTTGCTGTATGTTTCTCATTTATCTTGTGATGCTTCCATATGCATAAACTTGATATTCATCCTTGCTTCATTTCGCCATTCACATGTTAATGGTTTTATTTTATTAAAGGTTGACTCAATACCTGCTGTGTTTGGTGTCACGCGAGATCCAGTGATAGTGTTTTCGTCCAATCTCTTTGCCATTTTAGGTGAATTTCTAACCTATATCTTTTATTAGCTCATTATTTGAATTTTAAGCTTCAACACATTCATCATACACATGTGGTAGACTTTCAAGCCATATATTCTACCCTCTTTGGCTGTTAGTTTTATGAGCGTGTGCTTTATTCTTTACTAAAGAGTATGGTTTATTAATCTGCCTTGATGGAAGAGTCGAATGCGTGCCATGCTCCTGTTCTGAAATTCAGGCAAAGCATATATTTGCCTTAATTGCTTGTGCATTTAAGTGCCACATTTACTACCAGGCCAACCTTCTTCCCAAGGGGTGCGTGTGTCTGAGTGTTGAATGGCAGTAGTCGAAATGATACTCATTTTTGTTTTGTTATTCTCACATAGTTAACACTTTACACAGGTTTGAGATCTCTATATACTCTGATTTCTGAAAGCATGGGAGAGTTGGAGTATCTACAGGTGAGCTCTCTTTTTTAGTAACGGTGTGGGCATACTTCTGATATGTGTTGCTTTTTGTTGTACGTCCTTTACGAAAAGAGAAATTTTATAGTGAACTTGTCCCTCCGAAACCGCCCTGGGCCTATAAAACGTCTACTAAGCCTCAACTTGGAGGTTGAGGCAATGAGGCAGGTGCTAAAGAGATCCCGAAGTTGAAGATTGAGTGTGGAGGTTATGTCTTGATGTCCTATCTCTGTCTTATGATGATGCTTCCTTTTTTTTCAGCCTTCCATAGCTGTTGTTCTCGGCTTCATCGGGTTGAAAATGGTTCTTGATTTTTTCGGTATGTACTTTCACACTTTCACACTATACTTATTTAACATATTGTTTTCCTTTTCTTTTGGTGGCTTTTAAAACTATTGTTAAATGTGTTTCAATAATTTTGAACTTGTTCACAATGATCTTTAACTTTTATGACCTACACGAGATGGTTACATATGACCCGATTCATGTTAGCCGACCCCAAATTATTTTGGGAATAAGGCTTGGTGGTTGTTGTTGTTGACTTGTTGTTGTTGTACTTCCACACTTCACTAAACTGTCTGGTGCATCGTTTATTGTGACATAGTTACTGGGCAATGCAATTACTCCACACAAATTTCATCAGAAGTCATCTGTAACAGCTTCTCTATGTTTTCAAAATAGGAATAAGCCTATACATCAGACCCCCTTACCTAGTCATTGGTGGAAGCCTTCGAGGCATTGTGGTTGTACTTTGACACTTGTTGTTCTCAACCCTGTTTTCGGTTAATCCTTCAACTGTAATACGTTCTTTTACCTTTGTGGCAGGATACCATATCGGAACAGAAGTATCTCTTGGTTTCGTAGCTACAAGTCTTACTACTGGAGTGCTTCTGAGTCTGATTAAGAAATCTGACTAGTTACCTACCTTTTTGAAGAGTGGCACTACATTGTAAATCAAGTGAGGATATACCTTGGGCTACACGAGTCTAGTGTCCATTTTTGGGTCATTCTTTTATACTTGATCCAGTAACAATGTCGCTTCCTTGGATGCTCACTTACCAATGGTGACTCAGAATAGTTCAGCAGCTACGTTATTGGGTAAATGTGAAGGATAGCTGGTTGTATTGCCGACTTTCTTTCGGGTACAGGTGATATCTTGTACTTGGTATCCACTGGACAATGGAAGTAGGTCATGTCAAGGCACCAATTCGAGATTCAAGACCAAGAACATTTGCATAATCAGTTGAATTGTATGTATAATTGTATATGAAGCCAACGAAAGTTGTAACAAAAACCCAAAGTAATGTATCACCAGTGCTAAACTTGTACCCCCCACGAGGGATGGACATGGTTCCGCCTTCCACAGTTCTGGGTTTTAAAAACCAACTGAAGAGTGCTTTTTTGATGAAATCTTGTAAGACTGTATACCTATGATTTGGGTTGGCAGGTTCTGCTCATCTGTTGCAGGTCTCAAGATGAAATGCCTTGCGAAGTCGTGGTCGATCAACTCCCACTGTCGAATATAGATCTCGGGCCAAACTCCCTGTTTGATGTTTGCTAGTCTAGTACAGGAAGACTCGGTTGTTCCTTGTATCAATTGCTATGCGAACATGCCCAAAAAAAAAAAATAGGGTACTCCATGTCGAGGAAAAGAAAAGAGTATCTATCATTTGTGTCATGGCCACAGCCGTCAGAGCAGTGTTCACCGATTTTGGTCAGTAAAATCGACTTCGTGATGGGAATTGTGAGCTCAACCTGATTGAAATCGATCTAACCTGACCCAAAACCGAGCAAGATTTGATAGTAGCACGATGCATATAACATGATGACCCAACTTAAACGATTGCCACCTCTGTGAAGACGCATGCCTCTGAGTGGACATTGAACCACATGAATTCGCGTGATACAATGATACTCGAACTCTCCTTTTCATTTTAGGATTGCTCATGTATGCCTGTTGTATCTTCACAATTACTGACTTACGAGTTACGATTCCTAGTTTGTGATGAAATTTCGACTAAGGATAAACCTATACAGGTTTTAGTGGCTTAACCACCATTATACAGTATACTAGAACAAACAAACTCCGATTTCAATGTAGCACAAGCTTAATTACGTATTTAGCAAATAAACATAATAGAAAAGAACCAATCGACAGTCTGAACAAAACCAGAAATTATACGTTCTAAGAATAAATAAAAACCAACACAATTGATAAGTTATGGCTTATCTTTCACTCACATCCATAACATCTACTCTGGTAGAGCACAACAGCAGGTTCCTGAAAATGGTCTTAAGAACAGCACAAGGAAATTCCTTAATCTTCTTCAACCTCTCCCGTTTTCGCTCACCGGAATCAGCCTTCTTCTTCTTGCCATTCACGACTCGATCTTTAACTCGTTCAATATACTTCTTTGTCTTCTCATTCACACTTTCTTCCCTAGTGAAGGTGTAGCTCCTAAGATAAATCTGCCTACATGATATACTGTCCACCACTTTCGGCCTCGGGTGCCCTGGACCCCGGAAGCTAACTGACCTGACAAACTCAGCATCCGATTCAGGCCACTTGTACAGGTTTGTGTAAGTGGCTCTGACTCTTACCGGTACCCTTGCATCTTCTATACAGCTTGAAATGCATGCATTCTTCATCTGTCTGTGTTTTTTCTTTTTTTTCGTGGCGAAAATATGGATTTATTGGACATAAATGGAACGGAAACAAGGCTTAGATTGCAAGCTAGACATGGTAGAGAGACAGAGAAGAAATTAGCAAGGGGTATGCTTCAAGTTACTTTCTGGCTTAAAAGAAGTTAGTGGAATGATTTATTTTGGAATGATTTGTAATGAATATGTTTTTCTTTGTAAAAGTGAACCTTTCGAACAATGTAGGATTAAACAATTTCATTAGGGAATAACTTTTGCATCCTACTTGAGTGGTCTCAACAGCAGGCTGCATACGTTTGCATGAAAATGATCAGGGGCGTAAGTAGAATTTGACATCCAAGGTCGAAATATAAACATTCACGATTTTACCTCAGTTTGACAATATTTTCGAATAATTTTAGGACAAGAAATTTCCGCAAGTGAGAAATAAGTTTCGGGGGCAATACATAGCAACTATGAATACAATGTTGTGTTTTAATTGACGAGTTTACGTAGATATATATTATGATGATAAAGAAGTAAAATAGATTGAACAAATAAAACAATCTTCTGAGATGTAAGGGACTACAAGTCTGCAACAGCACAAAAGCGTAAGGCCGGACCAGATTGAGTCCGAGACAGAAAACAGAAGAGGTGTGTAGACTGGTGGCAGAGAATGATAACAGATTGTACGAGAGACGCCGAACTAATAAAAAGAAGATTGAAGAAGCTTTTTCATCTGTCTTGGAGATGATAGTAAGAACACAATGATGTATCTATAGTAGAACTCTTACCGCTACAGTTTTACAGTTATTATAACCAACTTGTAACTTAATTCAGTTACCAGATGAATAACTGCTTTAACTCTCTATTTTGGCGCCAATTTGCACAGTAAATCAGCTACAGCAAAGTTGCTGTAACTGGTATAACACTGTGTTTCAGAGTGTGATGTAGTTTAACAACCTGACTCGATCGTACAGGTCAGATTTAACCTCTACTACCAATGAGATGGTAGAATGCGATGGAGCCTTTAGCCCCAAAGCAGAAATCGTCACACACATGTAATTATAAAAATAATAATATTGACACATATACCAAATCAATGGTGAGTTTCCAAATTATGCAGCAAACTTGACACAAGAATCAGCAGATTACTAGTACACGTATGCAACGAAAGCAAGAAGATATTGATGGCCTATATTGCAGTGAAAACCACTGTCCCATAACCAAATTGGCTACAGGACTACAGGAGGACAGGAAACGGTGGTGGCCGAAGATGGGACAGTTTTGAAAGCTAAAATGGTATGGCTGCCTGAGCAATTACCATCTCAAACATGGAATGGGCTCCTTCAGTTAAAGACTTGGTATAAAAACTTTTTGTAATTAATATTTCATGAGCTCCTACTTGGAAGCATTCTCAAGATAACCTCAGAGGCTCAGAGCATCTACTTTAATAACCATGCCTAAATGTTTCCTAGATTGAACTATAGCTGTAACTCTGTAATGACCATGGTATACTGTAGTAAACCAACCTCATATTTCATCCATTACTACAACAAAGTCTGCAGAACCTTGATGCACTTCCATTGTGAACGGACACTCTAATGTGTTCCTCAGCCAGCCACGCTAACTTGCACACTCTTATAAACTCCCTCAGACATATCCTTTAATGATGTAAGCATACTCACAAGATGTTCTTAGCTAAATCTTAACTTCTCTTTTTACTTTACCATACACCACTTCAATTTAATGAAAAGCTGAAGTCCGTCAAAAGAAAAAAGAAAAAAAGAAGAGTAAATTCCCTTTTGTATCCTTATAGTTCTCCCATTTTTGTCGCATACGAAAGATTGTCTCCAAAGTCGATCTTACGGGCATAAATTCAAATTGATTTTGCAAGATCTTCATGCATCCGTAGAAGACTGGAACCTTTGCTCTTTACTCATTCCCTAAGTTTCATCCACTAGTAAATAAAACAGTCTTGGTCGAACCATAATCTTATATACAAAAGAATGAGAGTACTCATTCTCCGCACCAATGGCACATAGTGTTACTTCCCCAAATCTTGTTGAAAAATGTTGTCAACCAACTAATTTCTTTCCCCCAAACACCTTCAGGCCTCAATAGGTAATGCACTTCAATAACTCTTCAAAGTTAAGACTATAGTCCAAAAATGTAAGGTCTTTCAATGAGAAATATGTATTCCAAAGTAAATGCCAGATCCTCTAAAATAAATCACAACCATCGATCAACTCAAACTAAACAAAGCAGGGAGAAAAAGCTGTTTGTCTTAAACACTGATCACTGAAGGCACTCCTAAAGGTGTATATCCGAAAGGGCAGTTTATAACACGTTGAGCTGAGTCTTACAAGGTGCAATGGAGATTATAAACAGGTTCTATTTTCACATGCAATCACCGACATACATCAGCTCACAACATTGTAGAACCACCCATTTAACCAAGAGCGCCTCCCACAAAGAAAAAACTACAGCTCTCTGTGTGTCCCCAGAAAAAGAGAAGAGACGGAAGCGAAAATCAAAGTCCAGAGCAGTGGGCGTTACCAAGGCATGTGAATACTATCAAGGCTAGGCTACGTTTTTCCTACCATAAGTCTGAGGGGTTAATAATCCCATACCATTCTATCATCATTTCATGAAAAGAGGTTAATGCTCTGATGTTATAAAAAAAAAAAAAAAAAAAAAAAAAAAAAAAGACTCCCACACTGTGAAACTTTACAAATCTCACATTTCCGAAGTTTCGTATAGTTTACAAGCACGACAGAATAAACCCTTATTGCAGCATGTCAAAAGAAGGGAGATGTATACAAAAAGCTCAATTATCCAAGCTAAATAGAATGAACAAACAATTGATCATAGTAACAAAAACTGTGTATTAACGCCAAAATTAACAACACGAATCACAGTAAAGGATTAAAAACATTTAACATTGCCGCATTAGGTTCAGAAAGTAAGATGTATACACATCACATGGCACGATATAAAATTCTAAGATAGAACAAGTACAACAACCACTATTCAAATTCAGAAAATCTGAAACTGAAAGAAATGAACCAGTATAGAACAGGTTTGCAACAGCACACCTGTAAGTACCCGCTGAAATGTGTTGTGTGAGCGCAAAATCGCCAGAGAAGTTAGAAGCGAAACCACCAGCCACATCATACGAAAACTTCCATCCAAATTAAAAACATCAGCTGATCAGCAAACCAAACCAAGAATCGAAACCTAAAGCTCAAACTCTTCATCCCTAAGAGCCATCTCAGCAGCTTCCTCTTCCTCCTCATCAAGCACAAAGTAAGCATTCTTCTCAACAGGCCTAAACATATAAAACATAATCACATAGAACACAAGACTCGCAATCTCCTCAGCCGCGTTACTAACCCACTGATACTTATAAGCCGAGATAGTCTTAAGCGCGAAAACCACAATCCTAGTAAAATACAAGTAACCAATCACAACAATATAGAACTGCCTAAACAATGTCAGCTTAGACAAGTTCCTAGCCGCCTTCCCATCCGTCTTAGACGTCTCCCTCAACGACCTAATGGACCACACAATAGGGAATATAATCGCGCAACAACATATTATATCAACCAACAAAAACACCTGATTCCAAGTCACCCAATCCTTAATAAACGGCCCCGTCTCCCCAATCACAATCGACGCCACATTCGCCAAAACCTGTAACGGAACCACAATCATCAAAACCTTCTTCTCCCGCTCCTGCAAAAACGGTTTCAAAAACGACCACCCGGTACCGACAAGCACGATCACAGTGAACAACAAAACAACCCTAATAAACTGGAAAAAGTAAAACAACACGTCCCAACCATGGGGAGAACCGGTAACTTTAACGTAATGCTTATCCTCGGCGGCGCAAATCAAATTCAGCGCTTTCATCACAAGCAACCCAGCCATAAGGTAATGTATATTATGCACCGATAGCTTGTTACGCAAGATTGCCATTCCCCAATACCCTAAAAACACGAAATAAACGACGGAAAACAAGAAATAAAGTGTCGGGAGTTTTGTTTGACCAGCTGGGAGGTAATCTTTGACATTATTGTTTGACTCAATGTTGTACATCTCGGTGTGAACCGTCATCGTTACGCTAGATTCCGGATTGCAATTGGCGAAGAAGAGGGAATATTCGTTAGGGATCGAGACGGGGTATGTCTGGTTGTAGCGGGAGGCGGGGGGAGGGGAGAGGGACTGGAAGGTGAAGAGGAAGGTGATGTATAGGGAATCGATGACGCAGAAAGAGGGGTTTTGCTGGATCTCGAGGAGGACTTTGAGGAGGGATTCTTCAGAAAGAAGGAAGAAACCTAATCGGGCCGGGTCGGGTGGTGAGAGGGTGGATGTGACGGAGACGGAGGAGACGGAGATGGCGACGTGGCCGGTGTCTGTGAATCCGAATTTCTCGAAGAGGATCATTGGGCGGTTGTCGGTGGAGATTTTTAGGGTCTTGATTTCGGCGACGGTGGTTGAGAGGAGGAGGAGGAGTATGGCGGCGAGGAGGTGGAGGTGGTGTCTCGCCATTTTTGTGATGGCGGTGGTGGTTGTTGCGGTGGCGATTGGTTGTGGATCTGGGAGAGAAAGGGGGCTTTTTTTTTTCTTTTTTAGGGATTGGTTTGATTTGATTTTGGGGGAAGTTGAGTGATGAGGAAGATTTAATTCAAGAGGATGCGAATCGCAAAAGCGTCGGTACGAGTTTGTTATGTTAGATGAGATCTAAGTAAAGGTAGGACGTCATTTTTTTCGAGATTTAGCATTTTCTTTTCAAGTCTTAAGACTTGATTGCTTAACTCAATTATTTTTCGGGTCTGAATTTAGAGTGATTCTACAATAGCTACCAATATGGTAGCCATTGTAAAGTTTGACCTTAAAATAATTAATAACTTTATTAAATAAGATATTAATATATAAAAAATTATTTAATAATCAAAATTTTCAAAGTAACCGTATAATCAAGACATTTTCTCTCTCCATAAACTCTTTAACCACCACGCATCGTCCACCACCTTACGCAACCCAGCCGCAATGGACCAAGCACCATCTTTTTAGAAATCTATGTAGCCTCCCAAATCGCCGCCCCCTCATAACCGTCGCCGCCCAAGGGAACGGGGAAGAGCAAGAGATTATGGAGGTGGAGCAGACGACGTCGATCGGTGACGCAAAGGGTGATGCACGTGATTGCAGATGGTTATGGGTCTCAAAAGTGGTGTAGGTGGCGGTTTGGTGGTGGTAGGATTAAGCCGGCGGTGGCTGCGGGGTGGGGGAGGGCGGAGAAAATGGGGTTTAATAATATTAATTAATTTACTTAATTATTATATCATGGTCAAACTAATCAATGGTTTAGATTCAGTTAGAGTAATCAGAAGGCTATTAATGTTCTCTCTACAATGGCTACCAAGTTGTAGTAGCTATTGTAGAATTAGTACTGAATTTAATTATTTGCGCATTAAAGACGAAAATTCAATTGTTGAAAGATGTTGGTTTATTTATGGGTTAAGAAATGATTGTTGACAAGTATTGTATGTCTAGAAGTTTTATTTAAAGTTTGCTTACAAGCAAGTATAGTACTGTATGAGATTCGCACCTAGCGTGGTTGATTGAGTGTTCAATTCTGTGAAATTTGGAGGTGCAAGATGCTATGGACTTCTTTGGAAGCTTGTCACTCATGGCTAGATGGGTGCAAGACTAATCTCGATGTATATTTGAGATCCATCGAGTTACTGAACATGTCTCCTAAATGGTTAAAAAAAATTATTGTGTTGTATAGAGTAGGGGAATATGTAGTTTGATCTTGTCCTCAAGATCATAGATGCAATAAGTTTTGCATTGGCTATATTGAAATGCTCCGAGGGCAAGAAGCCAGTAAGCATTTAGCATATATTTAGGAGCTAGTAACATGAGATGAAAAAATGATGGGGTGAGGAGCGTGTAGCACCTCAACCCCTTAGGCGATGACTTGAACTGGAAGCAGTCACCTATGATAGCTCGTGAGACTGTGTGCTAACCTCATACACCATCACAAGTCATTCCAGCTCATTTTAACCTCGCTCTTGTACACCCAGAGTTTGAAAAGATTTTGGCGCTAGTTAGGGGCAAGTATCGTGAAAGAAAGAAAGGGTGGTGTGAGGAGATACACTTAGTAGACGGTGGGCAGCGGGATTTCAAGGTCACAAAAATTAATGGCGATCAGAAATGGGGGTGGTTGTTGGTTGTTGAAGTGGGGTGTTATGTGTTTATTTGGGAGAGTAAGATGGAGAATTTTGTCTCCGTATGTGACATGAATGAAGAAATTGCTAAAGTTTGTTGTGTAAGAATCAATATTTTAGCAATAAAAAAGATAACGAAGGTTGAAAAATCTCCATAAAGCACTATATTTGCCCATTTCGTAGTAGCAGTTTCGGTATTTACACAAAATGGTTCTACCTTTTCTACAACTGGCTCCCCGTCGCTTGGTGTTCAAATATAAACGATAGCCATTCGCAACTTTTTATGCAGGACATTAGTTTGATTCTTTATCAAAAAAACTCTCTTGTACGATAAAAATTGTTCAAACACAATTCTATGAACTTACCATGAAAACCACCTATTTTTAACAATTTTAAAATTTCGGATTATCACATCTTTCTATTCTTACATACATACTTAACAAGTCGTTACTTTACAATAAGACGGTCTCGTTCCGTCCCGTAAACTAGTAAACATTGATTCGGATTGGAGCAAAAGGCCTAATGCTGCCATCTTCCCACCAACCACAAGATGGAGAGGATGTGACTCATTCGAAAGACGAAACAAACTTGGATTACAATTACAATGGCGGTATCTCCAATGGCAAACCCCATACTATAAAAACAAACCCAATAAAAAATCAGAAATGAAAAAGAAAAACAGTTGGTAGTAGTTGATGTTTGTCTTTGAATCTTTGATTCAATTCAATTTTGTTTGGACGAAAACTTCTTAAACACGCACTCCTTAAACATCAATCAATCAAATACTATTGAAAAGTCAAAAAAATCAATCGTAATCGTTTTTTTTTTTGTGGGACAAAAACATCACATAATCTCCGCATAATCCCTTTTTATTGCCGTAATATTCCCTTTCTCTCTCTGTACTTTGGAGAAGAGAGAGAGAGAGAGAGAGAAAATCCCCATTTCCCAGCTCTTCAATTCACTCTTTTCCTCCAATTTTTTACATCACATCACTCCTACACAAGTAAGTTTAAATACCCATCTTTTTAATTTGGGTTTTTTGGGCTAAATTGTTTGATTTTTGTGTATTATTTGCATTTTTCTGATCTGGGTTTTGTGTAATTTGATGTTTTGATGAAGAAAGCTGTGTTCTTTGTTTGTTTTTTTGATGATTGATTGTTTAACATGCAGGCATTTTTGTGGTTGGTTCTTGATTAGTGTAAATTTATGAATCGGATTG